>JAXGGA010015720.1:0-28405 GCA_038373865.1 Uloborus plumipes
GACAGGCAATCCAAAGGTACTTGCAATCTGTATGTGTTTCTTCAAATTACAAAATCCTTTCTCAACCAGTTCAATGTTCTGTAGATAAAAAGAACATTTTTATGAGAGTTTTTTAAAAGTTTCATTTAAAATAAACATGTTTGCATTGCAACAACGTAGGAAAACCCACTAAGCTGTTGATCGCTAAATCAGTGAGCTCGAAAGAATTGTGTGGTAGTCGACAAGCAGTTACTATTGGTTTAGGAGATTAGCATACATTTTCCTCTCTTTCAGATTTGTGCCTAACTTGTGTAGGTTGAGATGACTAATAGTGCTTTCCCCCCCCCCTGGTTTAAGCTAGTTGTTGTCATTCCGTCTGGGATAATGATGGTTAACTAGATTCCTTAACAGCTGTTTATCAGTTTTGAGGTGCTGACAAGAGTAAAAGCCAAAATGGTAAAGTACCTCCACATTTGGCAGGAGAGGAAAACACCATCTAGCATTGTATTAAAAGAACTAATGTAAGGGACTAAGAAATACATTCAAGCTAACTTTTTTGGTTTCACTTATTTGTCTCACAATATGTTCTCCAATTCAGTTCTTCAATTGTTGGATGGCAAAAACTTTTCATGCTGGGCATTACTTTCTATGCCTGTTTTGAATGGTGATTCATGTTGTTGAAGGCTTTTAAAAAATGAAAAGATAGGTTAGCATATCACGTTGGTGGAATTAAAATATTACCAACTAGAATTTTTAACAATATCTAAGTGATTAACTATAAGCATACCCATATTATGGATGTACTGTTACTTGGGTTCAACGGGGTCACATGATACCAATAAGCTTCTCCATTTTATAGAAAGTTCCATGGGGTACACCATGAACAAATTTTAGGAAAAAAGTGTACAGATCATTTTTAAGGCCCATGAGGCATGTGTTATAGAATGCAAAAACGCCACTTACAAAGTAATGGTTGTTTTTATGAGCTAATGTGCCCATGTACATGCCTATGCGCTTAGCAGGTTCACTAATTTCATTTCTGTGCTTAAAGAGCATTTTAGATAATAACTGGCTGTCAATTAATTTAGAATAAAACCTTACTTCTTCTGTGTAAGCCTTTGGAAGTGCTCCAGCCGGTATATTAGGTCCTCCTCCATGCAATTTCAAGGCTCTTATAGTAGCAACAATGACTACACAATCTGGTTTCAGGCCTGAATAACGGCACTTAATGTTACAGAACTTTTCAAATCCAATGTCTGCACCAAAACCAGCTTCAGTAACTAGAAATAAATGAATAGTATAGTATTTCCTAGTAAATAGTGGATAACATTTAGTTTAAAATTGATCATTCTAAAAAAATTCTGTTCAGTTTAACCCTTTGTGCAAATTTTATTTTGAAAAAAAAAAAAAAAAGAATATTTCTACAATATAACATTAATAAAAATTGATTTTTTTTCATAAAATGAATGAATAATTTCAATGTTGCGATAACAAACATCTTTGTGCGCCATTGTTGTAGAACACTACTGTTAAATCAAATCTATGAATTTACTTGTAGTATTTAATAAAGAAACAAGAATTTAGGAGAAAACATTTTTCTCTTCCATACTTTACCAAACTTCTGAAATGTTAACCAATGTAAAAATAAATTTTTGAATTTTAAAAGATTTTTTGAACTTTGTAAAAATTGTCTAACTATTTGAGCTTTGTCGATATTTGACAATTATTCTCCCCATAAGCTAGTTTTTATGGTAATGCATGCAGTTTTAAAGTTTTATAAAAACAGAATTACCTACAAATCCACTCTCCCCAACAATTTTCAAAGCTAATTTATCTGCAATGATGGATGAATTTCCATGTGCAATGTTTGCAAATGGTCCAGCATGCACAAGTACGGGGGTACCCTAAAAATGAAAATACTCTAAATAAAATACAGAAATTCAATTTCGTGAAAAATATCATTGCATTTGAACAAAGTTACTAGTTTAAATAAATAGCAAGTCATTATATTTTTTCTCCAAAATTACATTTCAAAATGGTAAGAAAATTCAGTGACGTGTCAAAAATTTTCATGAAATGATCTCAGATGATATGTGTCAATGTTACTGATCTCAAGTGTTATTCCAATTATTTCGCATGTTCTACAAATATTTACACTTGGGAAAATCACTTTGTAATAGAACAGAAATTTCATTATTCTTGAACAAGATTTTCCTAATGCTTAGAATGCAACTTTAATCCTACATGAACAATTGAAGAAAAATATAAACAATATTGTAGGAAAAGTATTTGAATTTCTAAAATGAGCTATTAATAGTGAATTGCATAAACAGTAAAATGCAGCTTTGACTTGCAAGCAACGTTGTTTTAAGTGTTATAGTGAGCATTTCATTAGAAAATATATGATTTATGAATTGACTGTCTTATAGCTATGATATCACAAGGAAATGTTTTTAAAATCTATCTTTAAAATATTCAATAGGTTTATAGTTTCCTAATGTCTCAAACATTTGTCCTGAAATATTTTTTCAACATAAGATTTTACAGCACATACTGTGATGAATTTTTAAAATAATAGTTCTTACTTCTAAAGTTTGCATCAGATTAGGCCGAATGGCATCTTTCAGTAAAACTGCCAGTGCTCCGGTAACACCCTAGAAAATTTTTCAATGCTTATTTAATAGATGTAACTGAAGATTTTTTTAAATAGCAAAAACAAAAAATTACATAAGCAAAACATGCATGAATGAAGCAAAGCGAACCTTTATCAAGGTGCTTAGAATAACTGCTGTTGCTTACCAAATCATCAGCAGTGACAGGGTTTTTTTCAGTATCATTACCAATGACGATTTTTCCAAGTTTCACTTTCATATCCGCCATATCCGAAGTCAAAGCCAAAATCGCCATAATCTCACTAGCAACAGCTATATCGAACTGGGTCTATTGAACAGATATAGAATTATTAGATCGACAAATGGATTACAGGGTAGTTCATCGTTTTAATTACCAGAAATTGCAATACGTATGAACAATAAAAATAATATTTTTAAGCGCAAAGCACAGGTCTAAATTACAAATGTTCACTGAGAGTCCAAAATTGCATAGGCTGCAAGCCTGTGAGACCTGAAGTCCTATTTTAAAAAGATGAACATTAAGAAAATCGTGTCCTGTTCAAAATTAAAAAATGGCAACAGTAGAAGCTCATGAAAGATAGTTATTACATTGATTCAAATAAAAGACATTGCATTCACAATTAAATTCAGAAATCCCAAAATTTAAAAAAAAAAAAGTTGAAGCAAAGTTTTTTTTTATAACTTAGATGATCTTCAGAGAGAATTATGCCTTGAAAAAATTGGAGCGGTTTGAATTTTCTACTTTGTTAAAAAGTAAGCTTTCAAAGGACTTCAATTTAAGATTTTGGTGAGTTTGGATGTTAAACTCGAGAAAAGGAAGTTTTTTCTTGCAAAAAGAAAAAGCTTCAATAACAAAATATTGCTGAAAATACACCAGTAATATTCATATTTCGTTGATTTTTTCTTGAAATTGGAAATTTATAAGCATTGTTTTCAATTAAAGAGAAAAAGTTCATATTCTGGTCTGTGCTGGGCATGCATGAAAGCAAATATGGGCACAGATGTGTATGAGCATGGGATAGAGTAAAGAAAAAAATGTTTCAACAAGCAATAGAAGTAAGTCTAAAAAAGATTTAAACAAAAATAGACGTTCAAAATTTATGAAAAATAACTTAATGTACGCATGTTGTTTTTGATGAAAGACTTTTTGATACTTACAGTGTTTTGTAAACATTTTACTTCTTGATGAAAATAAAGATTTTGAAAATTCAAGAATATATATAATAAAATAAAATAAAAATGAGTAAAAAAATAAACAATTAAATATTAACTGAATATTTTATACCAAATGCATAAATGTACAAAATAACTTAAATTTTGAGTACGACAAATAATAAAATACGAGTAATTTGGTTTACCTCTCGGGTCATTTTCTTTTCAGTTGCAGCCATACCAACCATTATTTTTCGCAAAAATCGATCATTTGTATCTAAAACTAGATTATTAAAAATAATATAAATTATAGTTTAAAAAATTTAAAAATATGCTTTTAGAGTTAGTTAAACTAAAAAGAAAAAAACCAGGTCAAAATGCCACTTGAGATAATAAACTATATAATTTATGTAATATAGTTTAGTCTTTAGTATTAATGATAGTATTAACTGTATTACTTTTATATTTGCAAAGAATGAATTTTATCTTTTATTCAGAGTTACGTGCAAACAACTGAAACACTCATAATACATCAAAAAAAGGTCGCTTTTTTAAAAGAATTAAGGTCCCTTTTCCCCAAGGACAAACTGAAAACTTGTTGGGAGCCCTTAAGTATTTTTTTTTAATCAGGAATATCAGGACAAAAAAACTAAAAATCAGCACAAAATATTCATTAACAGAAATTCCAAAACAATTAAAGTCTGAAATCCTAAAATATACTCTCCTAAAAACAAACCCTAAGTTACAGTGAAAAAATAATCAAATAGATAAGAAATTTCATTCGCTGGCTCAAAGCATAGTTTTTAAGGTGGATTGAGTGACCTACCTCTGTGCCAAGTTACAGTTTTAGGATCAATGTTCAAACGAGCAAAACGTCTCCGCTCATCGGCAGTAAGAGCATCTGGATCAGTTTTATCAATACCTAGTCTCTGAATATAATGAAAAAGATGTTACTATTTCACTTGAAAGTAAGAAATTTATGCTGGCGCTTTTATTAAATACTTCCTGAATTAGGTAATTACCTGTAAGCGAGAAAGTTGGATTTTTGAAAATTCCTTTTTCCCTTTTGTTACTTTTATTAATCTTTTATACAGGTCCTGAAAATTTTTGCAAACAGAAAATAAATATTTAAAGCAAATTAGAACAGATACATAAAAGAGATCTTTGTACACTAAATGACCAATAAGTTTTTATACAGTGAACTTTAAGACAAAAATTAATTGTTAAATATTTTGGTAAATGCTTATATTTGCAATCAAAATATTCATTTGAAGGTTATTAACGATTTCCAATTAAGTTTCACAGAAAAGTTTCTTAATGTGTTTTTCTCTTCAATATCAACAAAAAATAACCAACTTAAAATGGATAATATCCAAAAGTGATGTGTACTATATGTATACTGATACAATAAAATAACTTTGTCTTACCAAATATATTCTTCCTTATCATTTAACACAGATCTGTAAAAAGAAAATAGGAAAAGCTCCATGCACATTTCAATCATCTGTATTATAATAATAATAACTAGCTGTGTGGCCCAACGTTGCACGGGCTTCCTCAGAAATAAAGCGATGTCAAGTCGGGCATGCTTAACATTCTTCCTAAATGACAAATAAAATTCCTCACCAAAAAAAAAAAAAAAATTCCTAAACCGCTGTCTTCCTGTAAAATTAATTGCAAAATTCTAAACGAAAAAGTTGTTTTAATATTTGGATCACAGACAAAAAAGGGTCCCTGATAAAAACATCAATTAGAATTTTATTTGAAACACATTTTTAAAATGACAACAGAAAAAAATAAAAGAAATTCCAAGCTAAAAACAATTGTTAGAACTTAGTTGTGACACATATTCAAAATGGCAACGGAAATAAATAAGTCTTTAAATGTTAAATAGTTCAAAAATTTAATTAACATTTTAATTATTTATTTATTTATTTTCCATACTCTGTCTTCTTGAATAGTTTTGACTTCAATATGCTTTTAATTCCATGCTTTACTCGACGTACCTCGTCACCTTGTGTTGCTTCGTGAAAGATCCGAGCGTCAATCTGGGCAGCCAGCAAATTGTTTGCTGCAGTCACCGCATGAATGTCCCCAGTCAGATGCAAGTTGAAATCCTCCATGGGCACAACTTGAGAATATCCACCTCCAGCTGCTCCACCTGGAGGGGAAAAAAAATCACTTTTTATTTCTTTTACATTAATTTCTTTCTAAATTAAGTAAGTTAGGGCATCTTTTAAGTCAGTATTTTGCAGTTTATTTTACAATAATTTTTGATAGATTAGAAGCAAAAACACCAAATTATTTGTCAAAGTTGCATATTGTTAAAACAATTTGCTTAATGTTGAATTAATACATCTTTGTTTCAACAATTCTAATACTTAGAGCTGTGAACTGCTATGAAAACATTACTTTGTACAAACTACAGCCTTTAATAACAATACTATCAAAATCTATTCAAAACTTACAATTTTCTATCCCTTTAGTAACCCCATGAAAAATACTAACCATTACAGACAACATTCAAATAATTATTTATTTGTTTTTTTAAGTTCAAATTTCTGTTTATAAATAAATAAAATAAATTTATAATGATGAATGATAAAAAATAATGATAATAATCAAAAATAGATAACTATTTTTTTTAAATAAACTGTTATTTGGTCTATTTTAAATAGAAAAGTGAATTTTTTGTTGCGTCTGTTATATTTGTTGTTAAATACGTCGTTTTACCCACCTACGGTTCAGAGCTCTGCTACTAATTTAGATGTTCAAAACTTAACAACTCTGCTTATAATTTTAATAATACAAATACAAATACAAATGTGACAACCAGCAACAGGCTCTGGACACCACTGGGCTTGTCCTAGTCAAATTATAGACCCCAATGAAGATCAATGGCCCTATTTAAATCTATCTACTCCATTGCTCCTTACCGCCTCTTCCGGTAAACTGTTCCAAGTTCCCACTACCCTGCTAAAATGGTAATTTTTCCGAATTTCCAGATTAGCCTGAGATTTAAACAGCTTATAACAATGACCCCTCATCCTGCTTTCCGTGCAAAAATCTAACCCCAAAACATCATTCATTTGAAGAAATTTAAACAACTGAATCATGTCTCCCCTGGTTCTCCTTTGCTCAAGACCATACATATCAAGCATTCTAAGTCTGGAACGATAGTCTAAATTAGAAAATCCATTCGCTAACCTTGTAGCCCTTTGTACACTTTCCAATAAATTAATATCTTTCTTCAGATAAGGAGACCAAAACTGAATCATACTTCAAATCATAAAAAATGGAATTAAATTTTTAATTAAAGAAAATAAGTGGTTCTAAATAGGTATTATTGGATGAAGATTACATGTCTTGAAAGTGTAATTACCTTTAATTCCAAATGTTGGTCCTTGAGAAGGCTGTCGCAAACACGCAATAACATTTCTTTTCAAGTGTACCCCCAAAGCTTGAGCTAACCCTACTGTGGTAGTACTTTTTCCTTCACCCAAAGGAGTAGGTGTTATTCTAAAAAAAAAAAAAAACATAAAATTTTAATGATGAGATTATTTTTATGTTGCTTACAATAAAATAATTTATTAAAAAAGTTTTTTTTTTTTTTTTTTTTAAGTTTTAAGTTTCAAAGAATCAAGTATTGCTTTATGCAAACTTCTACTGGGCAAGATAGGAAAAAAGGAAAAAAAAAGAATAGCTTTGAACTGAAAACCTTATTATATTAGTATAATCTTGGGGTTATTTTTCAAATCGGAAACAAAAAAATCCCTGTGTTTTCCCTGCATGAAAAGACAGTATTAGAAACAATGTGCTAATGTAAAAATATTGACATCACAACAGCTTTCAGCACAGGGAAAAAAAATTATGGAAATGAACTAGAAATTCATTAATAAAGTATTAAAATGTTTTTTTTTTTTTTTTCAATCTTAAGACTATTTCTATATGCTTAGTATGAACTGAAAAGTCCAAAATAAAATAAATAAAAGATTTCTTGGTTACTAAACTCAAAAACTGTAGTTAAACTTCATTCTAAAGCAGCCGATGAAACTTAAAATGAAATTTTCAAGATAAGGAAAAATATAAGCTCATAGAAATAAGAATTAAAACACAATTTTTTTATATTTTATTTAAAAGAAAAATGTTGTTTTGAAATTTATTTAAGGTGAAAGGTTTTGAAATGTACCTGTAACATATCTCTATTAAAAAAAAAAAGAAACGTTTGTTCACTCTGGTTGTTACAAGTGCACATAAAGAGAGAAATGTCTGACTGGACCCTTTGGAGTGGTTGGCATCCAAAACTAGTCAGCACCAGTAATTATCAAGGGTCCCCACTTGATTATTTTCCTTTTACATTACTTTTTTAAGCAGGTTCTGTAGTTGAAAAAAAAATTCTTGGGGGAATGCATCACAAGTCAGATGCCATGGTTGAAAAATGTTTCATAGGTTCAAAAAGGATACAAAGAAAGGGGAAAATACTATAGAAGAAAGGGGGTGGAAATATACCTCTGAAATTAATCAAAAATAAAGATTTTAAAAAAGGTACACATGAAACGGTAAACAGATTAAAGTTTATATTTCACAAAATATTTACAATTTTATTTTTTTTCTATTAACTGTCATAAGATGACTTGTTGGGAAAAATTGCACAATAACTTGTCAAAAATATTCTTTTGACTATGCTGTTATTCCTTACTGAACCTTTTTGTCCAGAATAATATCACGCAAATTTTGGATACTGATCATAAATGCAAAGTAATATCTCTTAAAAAGTCTTAGATTTTTTAGTGCTTTTATTAATTTCATTAAAATTTAATAATCAAAAAAAAAAAAAAAAGCAAAATGTACTACAATATACAGTCGAACCTCCATATATCGAAGTAGCAAATTGTCGGAAAAAAATTCGATATATAGAAATTTCGATATATAGAAAAGGCCTCAGTTTTTTGAAAATTACTCCGGAGATATTGAAATTAAAGCAAAATTTCACACATGAAACTCCATTACTAATATATACGCTAATCATATTTGATGAAAGTTAAGAATTAAAAATGAACTAATATGAAAAATTTAATGAATATTACACATACTTATTGAAAAACAGTCCAAACAAATCCACTTTATCTGCAACACTAAGGCATTTTCTTTTTGACATTGTAAATCGAGAGGGAAAACAAAATTAAATTGAATTGGCACAGCACTAGTTAAAACAATTTTCGCTGAAACTAATCATGGAGAGAGAGGAATCACCACCAAACAAAAGGGGTAGATAGAAACTGGTTTTGCTACAGGACAGGTTGCATCCAAAATTCGAAAACGACGGGGGAGGGGATAATCCGGGAATTCCAGAATGGACAAACAACGTGTTTGTCCACTCCAGGGGTCCACACTTTATCTACAGCTGACAGTGGGGTTTGCAGTGACCTTTTCTGACCTTCCCTTTTCTCCTGACTTTCATCTTTCGTGAGGTAAAATGTCTAAAAGCGGAATAAAATCTCCAATTACGCTTCCAAAAAAATTCGATATATGGAGATTTTTTCGATATACAGAAACAGTTTTTCTATGTAATGAACATGTGAATTTGCTAGAAGTTCGATATATGGAAGTTCGATATATGGAGGTTCTACTGTAAACACAAATAAAACTTTGAAAAGCATAAATATTAAACAAATGTGAGAACGGTGCTCCTCTGAAAAGGTCAGCTTTGTTTTTGACAATGTTTCACTCTTTCTTGCTAATAGGAAAGGATAATTGCTGCAGATTTGAATTGAAATACCTTTGCAAAGCGACTGCGAAAGCAACCCAGCACACTTCAGCATAAATGACTCTTTCCTATTACCCGAAAAAGAGGAAACAATGTCTTTGTTAGAGGTCAACTTAACAGAGGAGTACTATAACACTACTACAAAATAGACTACTTACCCAGCAACCACTACATATTTCCCAGGACACCTGTACTTACATCTGTCTAGGACAGAAAGATGTACTTTGGCTTTTTTATCCCCATAAAGCTCTATTTCATGTGGTAAGAGACCTATTTCTGAAGCTAGAACTGATATATCCTTCAGTGTTTGAGATCTTGCAATTTCAATATCACTGCAGAAAAAAAATTTTATAATCACAAAAACAGGTTCAAAATAAATAACATTAACATTTTTTTTTTTTTTTTTTTGTAAAAGATTTATTACTCATTTTTTTGTTTATAAAGCGAAAGTTTTTAATGGCAAAATAACTTGTTAATTTAACACTTTCTCAAACAGACCATCAAGGATAAAAATATTTTTACTAATTTTGCTTTGTTCTTAACAGTCTTCTGGTTAGAATGCATAGTACATGGCACTGGTCAGCAATCTAAATTGCTTTATGATCTAGCTCCAAATTTAAGTGAACACAAAGATTGATGGTGAGGCATGCATGCACTATGAACACTAACATGGTTGTTGAGACATTTCTTGATTTATATAACACACTTGGCAATAATTAACACTATTGAGGAATTAAAGTAAAAAAATGTGGGAAATGTATTCTTTAAAAGTAATTATATTTGAAATACAGGAAAAACTTGCAGGGAAGAGGAAAGGACTAAAACATCAAGTTTGAGAAAGATTTCATCAAAAACATTTAAAATATTTCTTTCTAAAAACTTGCAAACAAGGATTAAAGACTAAATCAAGTATAATAAAGATGCCATAAACAACATTTAAAATGCATAAATTATTATTATCATTGATTTATTTATTTACTTAAATTAGAAAAGGGGAAAATAGTAAGATGTTAAATTTGACAAAGATTCCATTAGTAGCAATTAAAAAGCATAGAAAAATTTCTAGGGATGATAAAAATACTAACAAAAAACAACAACAACAAATATGAGAAATATTCCATCAATAATATTAAAAACACATAGAAATTCCCAGGAAGAACAAAAAGACTAAAACATCAAACATGACAGCTTCCATCAAACATTAGATTTTAAAATAGTGATAACTCCTCAGAATTACACAAAATAAAATTTCAAAAAGAAAATAATACATAATGTGTATGAAAAGCAAGTATGACAAATTTTTAATTTTTTGAGTAATTTTGAATGAACAAACCTTAAACCTGGAGGTCCAAAATTTATTGGACGACTGCTCAAATTCCATTTTCCCTGCAACATGCAAATTAGAAATATAAGTAAATGGTCATTTTCCTAAAAACGGTTATTTTGAATGAAGTTCCAATAAGTAAAGTTAATGGGATCAGATGTAAAATTTTATGTAGATAGATATATGTACGGAATTTTAAAAAATACATTGGTCCTGAAAAATTTCACTATACTTTAATACATAAATTATTTACAAAATTAAAAAAAGTGAGACACATTTGATGAGGGAATGATCAATTATCAAAATGAAGCATATTTTAACAAAACATTACAGCTGCAACATTCAACCAACATAGTCTAAGATCCGACTCAGGTTTACCTAACCTCATCGAGTTTCCTAATAAGTTACACATAAAAATATTCCTAACGTGGTGGCATAGGGCTATCTAAAGAAAAGTGATCCCATCATAGGGTTGTCGCGATTTGAAGTTCCAGTAATTAAGTAAAACTGCAGTTTTTCTGCAGATGTCTTTCGGTAAGGCGTCAGACTCGTGACCGGAGGGACCCGGGTTCGATCCAAGGCGATCAAAGATCCACTCTCTTGATTAATGGTGGCTGGGGGACGTTAAAAATGCCATGGTCACAAAGTCCTCCAAGTGAAACGATACCTCTGGGGGTGCTGGGCCAAGGGTTTGCTCAGCCCTTGGTTCTGGTTCAAAAAGAACAGAGCGCTCTTTAAGGCCCTATCCTGGTTAAACCACGAGTTGTGTTTGGCACGGGGAGCCCTGAAGTGTGTGAAGTGCAAACTGCAGATAGTCTTTAAATTTTTCAAGAATCTGCAGTGTTTTGAAAATTAAAAGCAGATCCAAATCTCTTTCAAATAGCAATTATTCAGCTCAAAATTCTACATTTCTGCAAGAAAATGATTATGTAGTCAAGAAATCATGTGCTTTCCTCAATTATGCGCTTTATAAAATTTCTGCAAAAAACTGCAGAAATTTCGCAGCTTTCTGCTAAATTTCTCATTCAACTTGAAGATAACTGCAGAAAATCTGCAAAATGACTTCATTATTGAAATTTAAAAATTGCGACAACCCTGCGAAAGGAGCACTTATGCTTAGTCAGCCTTATACAATCGTGTTCTCGTTCTATTTTAAATACATTTTCATATACACTGCTCGACATTGAAAATGCAACACCAAGAAGGAGTGGTCAGAAATTGATGAAATTTGGTAAGAAGACAAGAGACAGCATGGAACAATAAGTGATATTTATTTCAAAATAAATAAGCAAAATTTAGAGTGAGGATGGCGTCGGCTCAGTAAGAAGTAGGACCACCGCGGACAGCGATGCACGAAGAAACACGTCTAGGCATGGAGTCAATAAGCCTGCGGATGGTGTCCTGAGGGATGGCACTCCATTCCCTTTCAACCATTTGCCACAGTTCGTCCTCTGAACGAGGCAGTGACAGGTTCTGCAAACGGCGTCTAATCACGTCCCACACATGTTCGATTGGTGACAAGTCAGGAGAGTATGGTGGCCAGGAAAGCATCTGTACACCTCGTAGAGCATGTTGGCTGATTCGAGCACTGTGAGGCCGGGCGTTATCCTGTTGAAAAATTGCATTTGGCAGACTCTGAAGGTAGGGGATTGCCACCGGCCGCAGTACATTATCTACATATCGTTGGGCCGTCATAGTGCCCCGAATACGAACTAGAGGTGATACGGAATTGTATGCAATAGCGCCCCAAACCATTATGCCACGTTGTCGCGCTACGGGGCGTTCCACAGTTACTGCCGGATTCGATCTTTCTCCACGTCGACGCCACACACGTATGCGATGACTATCGCTGGAAAAACAGAAGCGGGATTCATCTGAGAACACTACGGTTTGCCATTCTGCCATCCACGTCGCTCTGGTCCGGCACCATTCCAAACGTTGGAGTCTGTGCTGTGAGGTCAATGGCAGTCTTCTTAGTGGGCGCCGTGATTGCAGGCCATGTGCAACCAGTCGACGGGAAATGGTTCTGGTCGACACAGGAACATCCAGGATACCTTGCACGTGCTGCAGAATCGACGTACAAGTGACTTGCGGGCCCGCCACAGCTTGTCGGTGAATCCGGCGATCCAAGCAGTCTGACGTCACTCTGGCTGCACCTGCACCTCTCAATGTGGCTACATTTCCTCTTTCCAACCATCTCCGACACAGCCGATGCACAGTACTTGCATCCATGTGGGTATCAGCTGCAATTTGACGTATGGACCAACCTCCCCTTCTCAGTCCGATCACCATACCCCTTGTAAAGTCGTCTATATGCTGGAAGTGTCTTCGTTGAGGACGGCGTGGCATTTCCTCCTATCACACGTATCCTTCGAGACAAAAACCAAATTTCTCCGATAATTAGTCTGGCAGAAAAACCAACATGAACATAGCCCACTTTTCAACTTCATTCTCTTATATCTTACTTCACGTGCGTCGGAGAGCTGCGCATTTCATATCATTTGCATAATTCAGTGACGTGCGTCTACGGTAAAATTTGCATGAATTTCTGACCACTCCTTCTTGGTGTTGCATTTTCAATGTCGAGCAGTGTATAACACATTAAAAAACTCCATGAGAGTAGGTAAACTCAAGTCGAATCATGTACTAAAAGAGAGACAGCATAATGTATAATAATAATTATTAATAAGTATATCCCTTGGGGAAGAAATAATCTGGCACAATTTTTACATGGCATTGGTGGAAATGTGGTAAGTTTCACACTGATTCTTTCATAATTATGAATATTAATAGAAACATCAATTGTTTTTTTTTTCCTTTTTGCAGGAAACATTATGTCAACTATTATATTATTGAAAGAAATAACATTTATTTATTTATTTATTTTTGAACAGTTAGTGCTAAAGCATTATTCCCTGACCTAAGCCTCATTTCCTCACTAGTCGGAAATGACAAATCCATTAAAATTTGAGTCTGGCAGTTACGCCTACTCGATATTTGAGTTAGTTCACTTACAAATATTCTTACTTAAAGAAGTAACACATGATCATCTAGTTTTCATGCATTATTTTATTTGGTTTAACTGTAAAAATAGATTTAAGGGGATGACAGATGCAAAATACTCTATTAGGTTTTCTGCCTTCAAATAGATTTCAAGAACAAATTTTCTACAACTTAAACAAAAATAAACTGCAATATAAAACTCAAATATTCAGGAAGTAGGACTTTTCTGGTTATTTCTTTAACTAATTTAAGCCAATTTTACTCATTTACAAAATATTTTAAAATGAATTATGGTTCAATTTTCATGCTGCTTAGCTTGTTTGTTAGACAAGAAGCAGCACTGTAAATATTGTATATTAAACATTTTATTTGAATATAAGATGTTTTCTGTGTCAGTTTTAAAAAGAAAGATAAAAATGAACAAACGTACATCAAGCAGGCATATAAGAAAACTTTTTTTACCAATTAACTTACGGCAAGTAATGATTTTGATGACACAAGCAAATTTCGAGCAATCATTAAAGCTACCAACTTTTTAAAATCTTCCTTGGAAACATAATTGCCTTGGATTCTTCCAGTATCACCTAATAATGGGAAAATTATTCACAATTTTACATTTGTATAAAGAGCGAATTTTACTTTTACATCATTTAAAACATTTGGGAACCAAAAGAGATACAGCATGATAAAATATAATATAGCATGGAACAGATCAAAATATAACTACTGTCCAACCTCGAAATGCGTGCCTAGCACCCTTGGACAGTTCTATTTCTAAAAGGGGTGACAGCTTAAAAAAATGCACCATGGTTCTTTCTTAGTCTGATATTATTTTATTTTTCTAGAACTGATAAGGAAGAGAAATGAATTAAAAGAGAAAAAACATCAATGCAAACCAACAAGTCAAATAAACGAACCCAACGAAAAACAAAACCAAGCAAAATCTCCTCACATTCCTTATCTCTCTTATCACCATCAGCCCTATTTTGACAAAATCAGTAGAGACCTGAGGCATGCGCAAAAGCGTCTGAGGTCGCCAGAAAAAAATCAAACAGTAAAATCTAATATGTATTGTGTAACTGCCCAGGGCAGAACGATAAGCAATTTACCTACAGCTCGGTCATGACGTCCGGGACGTAACTAGGCCATTTTCGAACAGGGGCAAGACCTCGCTTTGGCCCTACCATTATCATGCTGGGGATAATAATATAAAATAAGCATGCCAGAGTCGAGAATGGTTCGTAAAAACCAAAAATACCATTACTATAATTTAATTTGATTTAATTATGTCAATTCCAAAGAAGATAAAATAAAAATTATTTGATCAGCGTTTTCTCAAAATCATGTTTTTTGACTTAGTGTGTTTCACTTGTAACCCCACGATATATTTAAAATATTATTTAATAAAAAATTGGAGCATCCATATAGACTTAATCCTTAAAGCAGTAGCTGAATAATCTTACCTGGTTCCCCCTCACTCCTTTCTAAAAACTAGACATAGTTGATTAAACTTAGAAGGTGAAAAAAAAAAACTTTTCCTGTTTTTGCATTTAATATTTTTCTCAAGAGTTTTTTTATATATATTTTTTTATCGGCTGTGATAGCGTCCTTCTTCATTTGAACCCCCCCCCCCCCCCACCAAGTGGCTGCTTGTATTGCTTTCCTCTAGGACTGGTCCTGAGGATGCCAAAATTAGATTGATAGTAGATTTAAAATTTCTCACTTTAGTTCAATTTTTTAAAAAACAGAGCATTTTCTAAAAGAGAGGGAGAACTTTGAACTGAATCTCCACATTATAAGACATTTCTGTAACTGTTTGCCTATGCCTGCATTCAGCCCTTTTTAGCCTACTTTCCCGTTAAAAATAAAAGAGACGAAAAAAGCATTAAAATTGGCTTAATGCATCTAAAAAATGTCGCCAAGTCCAAAAAATATCGCCAAGTCCAAAAAATATCGCCAAGTTCAAAAAATATTGCCAAGTAAAAAAAAGTCAAAAAGAAACAAAAAAATGAAATAAATATCGAGAAATTAAAAATTTGAAAGTAGGGTATTGAGATGGGGAATTTGTGTGTCGGTCGGTCTGTCGGTCTGTCTGTCCCCCCCTAATAACTTTTGAATGAACATTCCGATTTGGACAAACTTTTTTTTGTTGGAAAGATCTCGGCGAGTACAGCTCATTCCCATATTTGATTTTTCGATTTGAACAATTTTTGGTTCAACTTTGAGCCGTTCAAACAACCGGTCCCGCGATACTAACTTTTGAATGAACAGTCCGATTTGAACAAACTTTTTTTTGTTCGAAAGGTCTTTTCAAGGATACTTCATTCCCGTATCTACATTTTCGATTTGAACAATTTTTCGTTCAACATTGAACCGTTTAAACAAGCTGTCACCTCTAATAACTTTTGAGTGAACAGTCCAACTTAAACGAGCCCAAAAAATATCGCCAAGTCCAAAAAATATCGCCAAGCCCAAAAAATTTCGCCAAGCCCAAAAAATATCGCCAAGTCCAAAAAATATCGCCAAGTCCAAAAAATATCGCCAAGCCCAAAAAATATCGCCAAGTCCAAAAAATATCGCCAAGCCCAAAAAATATCGCCAAGTCCAAAAAATTAAGCCAAGCCCAAAAAATATCGCCAAGCCCAAAAAATATCGCCAAGTCCAAAAAATATCGCCAAGCCCAAAAAATATCGCCAAGCCCAAAAAATATCGCCAAGCCCAAAAAATATCGCCAAGTCCAAAAAATATCGCCAAGTTAAAAAAAATATCGCCAAGTCCAAAAAATATCGCCAAGCCCAAAAAATATCGCCAAGCCCAAAAAATATCGCCAAGCCCAAAAAATATCGCCAAGTCCAAAAAAGATCGCCAAGTTAAAAAAAATATCGCCAAGTCCAAAAAATATCGCCAAGTTAAAAAAATATCGCCAAGCCCAAAAAATATCGCCAAGTCCAAAAAATATCGCCAAGCCCAAAAAATATCGCCAAGCCCAAAAAATATCGCCAAGCCCAAAAAATATCGCCAAGTCCAAAAAATATCGCCAAGTTAAAAAAAAATATCGCCAAGTCCAAAAAATATCGCCAAGTTAAAAAAATAAAAAGGTAAAATGAATATCGAAAAATTAAAAATTTGAAAGTAGGGTATTGAGATGGGGAATTTGTGTGTCGGTCTGTCGGTCGGTCTGTCTGTCTGTCCCCCCCTAATAACTTTTGAATGAATATTCCGATTTGGACAAACTTTTTTTTGTTGGAAAGATCTCGGCGAGTACAGCTCATTCCCATATTTGATTTTTCGAGTTGAACAATTTTGGTTCAACATTGAACCGTTCAAGCAACCTTTCCCCCCTAATAACTTTTGAATGAACATTCCGATTTGAACAAACTTTTTTTTGTTGGAAAGATTTCGGCGAGTACAACTCATTCCCATATTTGATTTTTCGATTTGAACAATTTTTGGTTCAACTTTGAGCCGTTCAAACAACCTGTCCCGCGATGCTAACTTTTGAGTGAACAGTCCGATTTCAACAAACTTTTTTTTTGTTCGAAAGATCTTTTCAAGGATACTTCATTCCTGTATCTACATTTTCGATTTGAACAATTTTTTGTTCAACATTGAACCGTTCAAGCAACCTTTCCCCCCTAATAACTTTTGAATGAACATTCCGATTTGAACAAACTTTTTTTTGTTGGATAGATCTCAGCGATTACAACTCATTCCCATATTTGATTTTTCGAGTTGAACAATTTTGGTTCAACATTGAACCGTTCAAGCAACCTTTCCCCCCTAATAACTTTTGAATGAACATTCCGATTTGAACAAACTTTTTTTTGTTGGAAAGATTTCGGCGAGTACAACTCATTCCCATATTTGATTTTTCGATTTGAACAATTTTTGGTTCAACTTTGAACCGTTCAAACAACCTGTCCCGCGATGCTAACTTTTGAGTGAACAGTCCGATTTCAACAAACTTTTTTTTGTTCGAAAGATCTTATCAAGGATACTTCATTCCCGTATTTACATTTCCGAATTGAACAATTTTTCGTTCAACATTGAACCGCTCAAGCAAGCTGTCACCCCTAATAATTTTTGAGTGAACAGTCTGATTTAAATAAACTTTTTTTTTTGTTCGAAGGATCTCAGCAAGGATACTTCATTACAGTATTTAAATTTTCAATTTGAACATTTTTTCGTTCAACATTGAACCGTTCAAGCAAACTTTCCCCACCTAATAACTTCTGAGTGAACCATCCGAATGGAATAAACTTTTTTTTGTTTGAAAGATCTCGGAGAGGTTCATTCCCTTATTTCGCTTTTTGGTTTGAACCATTTTTCGTTCAATATTGAACCGTTCAGAAAAAAATTTAACATTAGCGCCTACGGGGAATTTAAGTTGAATGTTGATCCTGGAACTTAAAGTCGGATTTCCTTCAAACTAACTTTGTAAAAAAATGGTTTTGATAAATAATGTTTGTAAAGTACTTTTCTGAATAATCTTCTGTGAGGACTCTGATTCCGACTCCGACTCCACAAACATGGCGGAACTGCAGGCTCAGAAAAAAATGACTGACTGTGCAGACGATTTTTTGTTTATTTATTCATTTGTGTTATTGTATTTATTACTATTATTTTTTTTTTGGCAGACGATTTTTTTTGTAACAAAAGTGTTTCATTCACGAGGGCATTTTATTCTTTATTTATATTTAACAACTGGCAACGGTTTAAAAGTGAAAATCGAGACATTTTATCGACGGACGAGTTTTTTTTCCTTTCTTTGATAAAATGTGTTTTGATGTACTTTGTACTTTTAATTTTTTTTTTTTTTTTGAAAACGATTGAGGAATTTTTTTGCGGAAGAACTGTAACAGTTACATTCTTTAAAAGGTGCGACAAAACTTCATTTATTCATTTATTTACTTTTTATGTCTCTATTTCATCTGATGAGAGGGGTATATTTTGCTTTTAGAAATCAGCTTTAAGTGCTAAAAAGGTATGTTTGACATAATGTTTAGTCTCAGATGATCAGGAGAATAATGATCAGATGCTAGAATGCCGATGTCGATGCACGGGAAAGTAGGCTCGTTTAGTTCTTGACAGAACTTCTTGTTTTAGGAAGAGATGGCTTTTAAAAATGTCTTTTTTTTTTAAATAATGAAAAGAAAATTATGCAGTTATTTAACCAGTTCAGCGCCCCTAAAATCTGGCACCCGGGGCACGAGCCCCGTCTGCCCCCCTCTAGTTACGTTCCTGATGATGTCCTGAGACTGCAGTTTCATCCTTGTTAGGAACTCAACAGTCAGGAATAATCAGTAACTGAACTGGTGTTAGAAAAACGAGAATTAGTCCATGCTTATTCTACACACAAAAAAAAAAAGCCACAGTAGGCTCAAAATGACCATCTAGGCATTAGGATTGGATCTTGATTTCTTTCAAACCACTTTCTCGATGCTATAGTTAGATATTCAGCTTTAATGTTTTTCATTCAATCTAGATAACTTTTAAACCTAACAAGAGAGTTATATTTACTTTTCTCTGAGCTCACAGTGCAATCAATAAACAAGCCGTTTGGTTTCAAAAACTCTGTCAAGGAGCTTGATAAGCTTGTTGCTGATATTAGGATGTCTGCATCCTTGGCCTGAAAGGCAAACACTCATAAGCTTCAAACACATGCATGAATCAAATAGATTACTAATTTATTTTAATATTAATCAAGGTTTGAATGCAACTAAAAAGGTAAATGACGCTGAGCATTAGTAATTTGAGCTTAAGGTCAATAACAAAAACTGTTACTTACTTTTAAAATGTTCTGAAAAAGATCCCACAAATTGTGAGCAATTTATTATTTATTTATTTTGTTTCTCTCTTTTTTTAATAATAAGTAAACATACTAACTACAGCATTAGAGATCATTAAAAAATTTGCTGGTCCTTTACTAAAAATACTACCTAAGTAAACCTATACTAAACTAATAATTTACCTAAAATACTACCTTTAAAGAAATAAGCTCTCCTTCCCCATTATTTACGGTTACTGCTGCATTTTCATGTAACAAAAGCTGCACTATTGGATGAACAAAATTTCGTTTTCCGCACAATAAAACTCTGGAGTCTTTTAATGGAAACTCTAAAGCATGAAAAATGGAAAGAAAAGGAAAAAAGAAGTTAGATATTGCATTACATTTGTGATGCAGACAGTTACAGAAAAAAAAAAACAACTAAACAAATAAAAAGAAAAATTACCTTTAGAAAGTTCTAACAGGGCAGAGGCTTTGCATGGAAGAATCACATCATCACGATGCTTTTTATGAATATTATTCATATTAACATGGTTAACTCTGCAAAAAATATTAAAATAGTGAAATTAATAGTTTAGTTTAAATATCGCACACCTACTTCAATAGTGTCACAACTCAAAAATCCACTTTTTTCAGGAAACGCGAAAAACTGTTTCCGCCGCTGATATTATTATTCTGGGCTTGAAAGTCATGACAAAATGTGAGATAGTCCTTTAAAATCGAATTTGAGAGGTTATTTGGTATCCTTCCCTATTTGATATTTTGTTGTCGTGAAAATTAGCTAATTTTCCATAGCAATAAAATCGTCGGGATAGCAAGTGAATCGTCTACACTGATTCAACTGCTATCTGGAGGCCACTGAATTCCCTCAAGTTAGAACGGTTTTTTGAGATTGATAGAGCTTTTTTTTCTGAATCCAGTGATACCAATAACTCAAAATCGTCATATTTTGAGTTGTAACACTATTGAACCAAGAGTGCGATATGTAAATTGTGCATAATAACACTTCAGCCGTACAAAATTTTAAAAATAATTTTTTATATACATTCTAAACCTCACACTCTGAAAAGAAAAACAATTACTGTTAGAATTTCTTCCTAAGACATGAAACTCAACTTTAATCGCCTCATTCTTTTTTCATGCTTATTAAATAAGAATTAAGACTTCAGACTTGATATCAGTCACATAAGGAAAGGTTCACAGTGAAAAAAACTTGGAGAGTTTCTTTCTTTAGTAAAGTGAACATTGTTGCTTTATTGGCAATAAGTTTGTCTGAAATTTCCTTCCAAATCCCAGAGGGACGTATTACACACCCTGAACATGGTTTGATAACTGAACTATTTATTTCAAAAACCAGTCAAGTTTTGAAGTGCTAAAATTTGGAAAAATCACTTTTAGTATTGCATAAATTTTTTCTGTAAGGATTACAATATTTTAAAAAGGATACACATTTGGATAAATTTCTTTTGGTAAAAGCATTGTAATCTTGATTGAAGAATTTAATAGGAGAATAAAAAAAGGTTGTTCGTGAAATTGGAAAACTTGGCGCTAGACTGGTTACTGAAATAAACAATCCAATTCATTACAATGTTGAAAAGCCAGCTTGATTTCTTCACATTTAACTACTTAAAATTTGTGTATACGGAATTTGAATATTCAATAAAAAGTTGCTACCCAGAAATTCTGGATAGTTGGAATGCATATATTAAACTAAAACAACACTATTACAAGCATTATTACAATCTCAAAATAATAATACAAAAAACAATTACCCTCCTACATCTTTACAAGGCAAAACAGCATCGAAAAAGGAATCATCAGCCAACTGAAAAAATGAGTAAAAAAGTATTTTACCACAAAATGATTAATTTAATGAGAAAGATGGTGAAAATTATGTTTGAAGCAGAACATAACAAAATTTATACTTCTTTATTAGACTAAGTTTAAGGTGCAAAGGAGGGACACAAGGTTAATCAGGGAAGTTTCAGGTTTAGATCATATCAGACTTAAAAAAGCTTAATATAAATACAAATGTGGTAACAAGCAACAGGCTCTGAGCCCAGCTAGACTGGTCTTTTTTCAGATAAATGTTACAATTAAAGACAATAATGATAGTAATAAGCCTCAACGTAAAGCAGATACTATGCATATATGCGAACATAAAAAAGAAAGAAAGAAACATGGATGACGGCACACACGATACCTCAAGTAGAACTCCTTGGATGCTCGGATCAATGTTGCATTTTGAGATTAAGTTTTTAATCTGTAAAAAAAAGTACAAACAATATAAGTATTTTTCGTAATGAGGGAAGAGAAAATAACACAGGGATACATTTATGTAATCAAATGTCAAAATTGATAATTTCAAACAAGGAACAATCTCATTAACCCCTTCCAGGCTCATTTTATTTCGGGATTACGGATCAAAAAATGTCAAATTTTTTTATGCTTATTTTCATACATACATATCTTTTTAAACATAATAGCATCATTCACATGCAGCATTTCCTAAAATAAATGCAAAAATATCTATTTAAATAAATGAGTAATAAATGAGTATTTACCTGTAAAGTTGGCTTTCTGTATGGCAGAAATCCTTATACTTAATAGTTGGCGCCTACTCTTATCTTAAATCTACATCTCAAAACACTGTATAGTGCAGCAACAATAGTAAATAAAAGCATCCGAAACCATAAAAGGGACAGGTGAAATAATTCGGGAAAGACTGGTTGTGCAGTGTTAATTTTCACTGCGCCCGAGATACAATCCGGATGAGCCAGAATGACACATTTCGCTTGCCCGAGTCCAGCTCGGGAAAAGCCGGGAAGAGGTTAAAGCATGCATACATAGAGTGGTCTCGTTTACTTTCCAGACCTTTATTTTTGCAATCATTCAACCCAGATGCATACTACCAATTGGGTAAATGCTCAAAATAAGGTGCTGAGTTAAGATATTAAACGTTTGAAGCAGAAAAAATTTAGGCGATACATACGAGATGTAACTTTGTAAGGGATCCAATGTCCCCTAACTTAAATTTAGGGAACTCAAAAGCATAAAAAACATTTGAACACAGAAAGGTTAACATTAGTATGACCACTATTTACTGAGATATGAAATGCAATGTGTTGTGACTTACACCTTTCACTTGCTGTCAATAACACCTTTTGGGGAAAATACAGTGGATAACAAGAGTTCAAAATTAAATGTACACATACAGAGTGCTTTTTCAAATTGTACGAGCTTTTGTAGGGTGTTTTTTCGGATCATAGCATAACATTTAATCAGAATTTTTAACAACAATGAAATTCATAAATATATATATATATATTTTTTTTACTTTGACAACCTGTCATTTAATGAAAGGGCCCTTCAAACTTAGAGCTCAGATATCTCTTTGAATTTTAATCACAAATCTGTCTTTTTTTTTTAAATAGTTTTCAATAGAGATTTTTCTCCCAAACAAAAGTTAGGGGATCTTAGAGTTAACACAAAAAGTTAGATTTTAATATTTTTCCATGAAACTTTTTTTGCATCAAACTTTTAATATCTTAACTCTGCACCTTATTTTGAGTAAGTCTGCACCCATTTTTACCCTGAAATGCATATTTCCAGGTAAAAATATATTTTCATTCTATTTACACATATTTTTGCTTCTAAAAGCTATAAATAAATTAAAACAAAGCAAAAAAAAAAAAAAAAAAATACTGTCAAAACAAAATTCAGGCACAAAGAGATACGCTTTTTTTTCCAAATTGTTAATGCAGTAAAATTTCTAAGTATCAATAATTTCACTTTGCTTAAGGTGCAATATAAATGTAACAAAGAAGTTTAAAAAAATAATAATAATAATATTTTTAAAAAGCTTACAAAATTGTCATCAGAGTTTGCTGGAATAGAGATACAATTAACTTTTATTCCACACTCAGGTGCAATACAAGATGAGAAAGCAGATGAAATTGAGCAATCAGATGTATCCTGAAAGGAGAAACAATGCATACAATGGGGGCTACGGAACACAATAAAACAAAGATATTAGTAGCGTTAATTTGCTAGAGGAACAGAACAGACTATCAATACAAAATATATGTTTAAGTGGCCAAAAGTCTAAGTAATAAAATAAAATAAAGTAAAAGATGAAATAAAAAACATTTATACCCCCCCCCCCACCCACCCACCACACACACACACACACACGCACACATACTCATTATTTCTTAGTTAAGATTTTTTTTTATTTGGTTGTTTGATGAAATCTTTTAAATTACTTTTTAGAGCTGGAAAAATATGCTAGAAGTATGATAAACATAAACTTTTACTTGTATCACATCAACAACAGGTATAAACCCAGGATACTTCTTCGCAACTTGAGAAAAACCATTCTTTATGTTGTCGAATAAAGACCTGGAAAAAAAATCAATTTTAAAAGAAAGCTAAGTATTCATTTTCTCATCATATGACTTAGTTTGCTAATTTGGAACAATAAGATTAATTCTTTGTGTTGATACTTGGACTTAAAAACCAAATAATTAATGCGCAGTGATAAGATAAAAATTGAAGTTTACCCTGTTGTAATCCATTAAGGAATTTTTGTATTATACATAATTGTACAACTGACTCCTACAAAATGTAAATGATTGGGTAGCTGATGTAAATTATAATAATTCAATCATAATAGAGTATTAAATTTTCTAACTTTAAAATAGATAAATAAATAAATTATTTAAATATTATTATTAATATATTAATACATTAAATATTATTAATATATTAAAGTTAAATAAATTTTAAAATATACTAATAAGTGTTTTAGAGCAGATTAGGAGCTTTACAGGACAGGTCAAAGAGCAATTGCTGGTCATCATTTTGATATATTTGTATATATTCTATTTTAAAGTATTTAATGATAGTAATTAACCACTACTATTGTATAAAGACCTAATATCTACAAGTTGTTTGATTCTTAGAAAGTAATACATCAAAAATATTTCCTCAATAAATGCATCATACTTATTAATGAAATTTTAATATAGCCACTGAAAGCTAAGGCTGCCCTTTGTCAGTTGGGTTGTCGGATCTCCCGCCTTCACTCTTTAAAACTTATATCTATACATAAGCCCTAGTTTCCTTTTAGACTTGCATGGCCTCTCGTCTGGGCCCCGGCATTTTTATTACGATATTTGAGACCAATAGTGGTATTTACAGCAACTTGTGATGCTTTCATAGCGTTAACCCGTCGGCGCGCGCCAAATAATCCGCACTCGAGAACGCGCATGGGGTGTTTAACACCCCAAACAATTATTATTTTTTAAATCTACTTTTAAAGGGATTTTTCATCACTAAATTTTGTATAAAGTAAAATCCCATTTCTTTAAGCATTTACATACATAATTTACATCGAAAAAAATAATTTAATATATCTCACATTTACGTGAGATGACTTATGCAATCCGCCCATGTATAACAAGCCTATGAATGCTTTTATTTCATTTTCATTCGTTTTGTTTGCATCTCTCTCTCGAGAATTATTTTCTTTAATTTTATCTATATAAATGTTCGTGCAATCTACCAGGACTCAAATCAAATCATCATTGAAAAGAACAGACCAAGCTTCTTCAGGAGTTCTTACATTTTCGGCTTCTCTTGTATTTCCAGGCAATTTAAATACAATATTTTTTGCCGAAACTCGTTTATTCGGCTGATATTTATTCTTTATCCATTTAGCTTCTCCATCTCTTCCGAAGTAAAGGTCGCTCAAATCCAAGGAAAGGAAGTGTCCTCATTTTTGCTTTGCGATTCATCATTTTTTGAATTTGTATCGTGGTCACTTCTATTTAATTTATCACATACTTCATCAGCTGACTCACATATTGATTCATCATCAATGGAAACATCATTTAATAAATTCCACAAACGCAGCATTTCTTCTTCATAACGCATATAGCGAGACATCTTTCTTTTGCAAGCTACGCAGATGAACGAAAAAAGACTACTGCGAGAGCGCGCAACGGGGTGTCCAACACCCCAAACTCGAAATTCCAATAAACAATAAAAGGAATTTCTTCTTTGAATGGACCCCGTTTTAGAAGATGACCTTCAAGGCAGCTACACTGAGTTTCGTCCATTTAAAAAAAGGGGGAGTACGAATTACATGCCTAAATGTTTCTCTGGGGTGTAAAACACCCCCTTGCGCGTTCTCCCGGGTTAATGAATTTTTGACACTATTAAAGAAGACATGATAACATAAGTTCAAAGAAAGGACAAGAAAAAAAAAATTGTTGACTAATTTAGTTAACCAAAATTAGGAAAATATCAAAGGTTCTTACAACAATATTTTGGAAACCTGAGGACTTGTTCCCATCTTTGTATCACCAGCCATTATAATATGTAAAACGAGTTATCAGTTCTCCTCCCGTTTCAAGAATCTCAAGCTCAGGGACATCAGATATCACAAACTTTCATCTCGAAGATTAAAAGTTTTTTCACGTGTGCCGTGTGTTTACACAGTTCAAAGTTGACCTTCTATTACATGTGCTCAAACTATTCAGAAAATAAATGTCTTTTACATAATTTGACAAAGGTTCAAAAGTGTTTGGCACGAAATTTAAGTAACAGCTAAACTTCTCTCTCAAGAACAAATTTCGTCAGCTTTTTTTCTTTTTGTTTCTTCATATTTTTTTTCAATAAAAGAGCTTTAGTTTAAGTTCACCCGCATTTGTCACTCTATTTTCTCTTCCTAGATGCCGCCACGAGTCAAGATGTTGACATCTTTAGAGATGCCATTCAAGGAAAAATTAAATTGGAAAAGGAACTTATACATGAACTATTAAAATATTTTCCTGTAGTCACGTGAATTGCTGATGTTCTTAAATACATAAGATTACATCTTTTGCATTGCAAAAAGGAATTCCTTATCCCGAAAATCCGAATGCGACATGAGATTTATAAATAAAGGGTGGAAAAAAATTCTGGCAGTTTTTAAAATATCTAAGATTTTCAAAATATTTTGGTATTTTTTTTTTTAAGAAAGAAATAATTTCTGTATTTTTAAATAAGAACATAGCTCAGTTGAAAGAGGTAATAAGATGCTCTGTGCGGCTAAAAAAAAAAAAAACTTCAAATTGCTTCTAATACCATTCCGGCTGATTTTTATATGAAATGATTCCTTGAATCCGAATATGATTACCGTTTTCCCCCTACACATACCAGAAAGCATCAATTTTTGCAGAAAAGCCCCATTTTTTGTCCCCAGTTTTCCTTAGTTTCAAAGCTATTATTTTTATTTGGAGGGAAAAGTAGTATTTTATAAACCGCTAACTTTATGTTAGAGGACAGGCTCAAAGCTCTAAATCATGAACACCAATATTATGAATTTATTCCTTAATATGTCAATGCAAATGTTAAGTAATATGTCAACGCATTTCGTAAATCTTTGTCCAATCCCCTTGAAAAAATGGAAAGGAATGGCGAATAAAGGGATGGTAAAACAAAATGGGGCATTTATGGTTAGACAGCCAAAGCTAATGTGGAATATATTCTTCAACAGAAGTTCGAATGAAATAGCAGTCACCGTTAAAAATTTTAAGGGGAGGGTGTTCAGGAGCCTTTTTTTCTTTTTTGTCGAGTTTCGTTCTTTGAACATGCTCAGCACCGTCTGAGGGAATGTTCCATACCGCTTTTATGGGGAGATTATACCTAGGGGTGCCCCCCCCCCCCAAGCTCAATGGCGCAAATCCCCCGCCCCTCCAGACAAAAATTTTCACAACCCCTTTTTCTTTTTATTTTTACTCCTCTTTTTTATTTTATTTATTTTTTTAAATATTATTTGTTCATTTTAGTTTTTTTAAATATTTTTTAATTTTTTAAAAAAAGTACTAATTATGCGCAGATCGTTTATATAATAATTATAATCGTTTTTTCCCTTTCCAGACATTCCAAGCACACACACACACACAAAATAAATAAATAAAATAATAATAAAGAAATAATTTAAATAAATAAAAATTAATTAATGAACAATTTAAATAAAAAACAGCAAATAATTTAATTAAAGAATAATATTTATAAATAATTTAAAGAAATAAATAAATTAGCTAAAATCCCCCCCCCCAAAAAAAAATTTGATGGCACCCTGTGGGCACCCCTGATGACACCCAGTCACTAACGTATGTTCAACGGCTCTCTGAGAAAAAAATACTGCATAAAACGTAGCTTATATTCAAATATTTAAACATAATTGTTATTCAAGATGCAAATCACCGCCAACTCTGTCATATCCATCCATGGACTGCAGTTTCGTGCTTGTTATGCACTCATCAGCATGGAATAAGAATGTAGCCGAGTTGGAGGCAAAAATCCTCTTGTAGAGCAAAGAGAGCCAAAAATAACTGGTAGGTAATGTGAAATTAGAATTGTTATTGTTTCCTTAATTCCTTTTAGGAGACCCACGAGTCTCTCGCGTAGCGAGTGTGGAATAGAGATTAAGGAAAAATGTACTGCGGTCAGAGGCGTATTTGGACGTGAGGCCGCCCTGGGCTTTTAAAACTGGCCGCCCTCTTGGTGTGTTGAATTTCAGAGTTGTAAAAAAAAAAAAAACTTTTTTATTTACTTAACATAAAATGTATTTTCAAGGTAAACCGTGCAAAGCCCGGCCACACAGCTAGTTAAACATGAAATTGGTTGGTTGTTAACGACCGGCCAATTGGTAAAAATTCGTGGTTTGCGAATCTCAACTTTTACTACTACAAATCTGCTGTAATATT
>JAXGGA010015721.1:0-28399 GCA_038373865.1 Uloborus plumipes
GCATAGAAGTCACATTTCGTCTGTTCGGCCAAAAAGAACTTATACGTACGTTTCCAAAAGTATCCGGACACCCTCTGAAACGTTGGTTTTGAAAGACGACGCAATAACCTTTAATTTAAAAATAGCTCTTTGTGGACAGACCCTCACTATTTATGTATTGCCTGCGAATAAATGAAATACAGCTCACTAGATCGCTGATATCTTTTTCATTTTTCATGATATTCAACTGGAACTTTTTTTATAAGATGCAGTATAAATCAGGCTACAATATTTTTGTAGTTATAAATTTCTGTCGTTCGCGCATGCGCCGTGAAAAATTATTTCCTTTTAACGTTCATATCTCATCGAATTTTTAATATTTTTATTTACCGCTTTAGTATGTTCTTTCTCTTGTATTTTGTCATCTTTCCTGAAGTTGTGATAAGGTTTGATCAAAAACTCTGCGTGTTATGAGCAAAAACCCTTCAAATAAAATTGCCGTTTTTTCAAAAATGTTTCATATCTTCAGAAGTAAGAGTGGTACGTTCATAAAAATTTGTACAGTAATTATACATAGTATGCTAATTAATTACTGAAATTGATAGCTTATTCCGAGCTATTTTCGAAGAGTTATGGTCAAAAAGCGGTTTTTCTTTCAACCCCCTTCTTGTCGTCCCCCAAATGCAAGGGTAATTTAATTTCAACTTGGAAATGTTCGGTGAAGCCTATATTTTGTATGACTAAAGTTAAAGAACAATTAATCACTTATTTCTCGAGCTATATGTAAAAATGTGAATTTTTGAAAGTGTCCGGATACTTTTGGCCACCTAGTGTATAAACATTTTGCAAGCCAAAACAACCCATATGACCAGGTGCGCCCCGAACTATATCAATTTGCTTAATGAAGTTCCAATTTTACCGAATGATAAAATGCAAGCATGCGCACAAACCGTACATGCATAACATTTAGTGATTAAAAAAATTCAGAGAAAAACTAAAAAGAACAAAAAATTTCAATGTTGCAATATTGCCTTCAAATTGCCGAATCGTCAGCAAAATGTGCCGAACACGAAAATTATTGGGAGGTCACAGTGACCTCCCGTCACCTCTCTCGGGGCGCTCCTGCATATGGCATTCCATTCCATTCCAGGGGACAGAATCGCATTCATTCACACAATCCAATTCACGAAACCTACGCCTGAACGGATGGTCTACATACTAATGAAATGTGAAGCTGCTAAAGACTGCCAATATTCTGAAAAGTAGGAGGGGCCAGTTCAGCACTTGTCGATGGGGATGGTTCTCTCTCTTCCTGACTGCAGGGCGGGTGGCAGGGGCGCCTCAACGGTGAGAAGACCGTCCTTGGAGAGGGCGGATCGAATGAGCTCTGGGTCCGTTCCGGCGGGAAGCAGGAATTCTCGGTTGTACTCTCGGTAAACCGTCTTGTGGGGACTCTTTTCTTCGTGCTTAGCACTCACCTAAGAGAGAAAAAAATCATTAGATGGAAATAACAGAACTATTTTATTCAAGAGCTTCGTAGAATGTTGAATAAAAAAAATACTAGGTAAAGATTTGAATGTTCTCCCAATAGGAGATCTACTGCTTACTTGTATAGTTGAGCAACAGATGGCGCCACTGAAAATAATGTTTATATATAGTGCAAGTGGCGCCATCTGGTGAGTAGCTAAATTACCTGAGCTGCAAATCGCAACTTAGGAGAATACCAAAAGCTATCCAGAGGAGTTACGAACATGGCTTCTTTTGCGAAAATGTTGGTAAAACTGAATCTAACACAGAACGACAGTGACCATCATGATCATCAAAAGATAGGGCCACCAGTCGCCTCCTCCTTAATTTACACGCGAACATAAAGGGTTGGATTTTGTTTCCAGTCTCTAGTATCCATGTTAAACTGCTTAGTAACCCACCACAGGATTTTTGGGCCCACAGATTTAACGAGCACAGACTAGGTGGGTCTTGATGACCCATGATCCCGAATTCGAAGCTCAATGTCATAGGCGGCTCGTACAGGGTGCAAGGGGGGCGACTGCCCCCTCACTTTCAAAAGAACAGGGGCCTTGCCCCCTCACCTTTTCAGGATAAAAAACAAATGATCGATTGAAATTTTTTTTTACTCATTGATTTATTTTACAAAAGTAAAAACTGCTAATTCCAAAAAATGGGACTTTTTTCAATTTATTTCATAAGAATAGAACTAAGAATCGGAAGGCGAATATCTACAGTAGCCAGCCGTTCTTTTTTGAGGTCATATATCACAATTTTTTAATAGGTCATTTAATTATTAGCGTTAAATTCCAATAATGTAACAAAATTCTAAAAAGGAAAAAGGGTTCAGAGGTGCTGCCTTTTGTCAAAAGTGTCGAAGTAAAAACACATACGAAGTTTTAAATTTTCAATAACTAACAGGAACAAAAACCTGAAAAGTAATTTTAAAAAACAAAAACACTTACAAAAATGATGGCAAGACAAAAACTAAACATCGTGACGAACTGTAAAAACGCACGCAACAAAAAAGCGAACAACCCAGGAAAATAAAATAATGACAAAGATTCAACTTTTTATGATACGTGTATGATCGAATACTTATGTTTATAGAAAATGTTTAGATTGCATTAACCGCAGAATTTTATTTTAAAGCAGCGGAATTTAACATTTTATATAGATTTATCTCATTGCTTCTGACAGTTTAGTTTATTCTGATCACACAAACGTTGTCAGAGAGGACTCACTTTAGTAATCGATGATTTTATTAAACGGTGAATATTGTAATTCGGTGGCTTCTTGAATATAATATACTCTTACACATACGCATATATTGCACATATGTATATGCGTACTCATCTGACATTGGACGCGCAGTTTTTACTTCTCTTAGTCGACAACAGAATAATTTTAGCAGTACATCTTTCGTTCAATTTAGACACTGGTGACCGTTTCCCCTATGGGAGAAGGCAAACTCTCCTCAAATGCTCTGGAGAATCCTCAAAAACGAGTACCCCTTTAAATGAGACCAAAAATCCTGTAACCCCACCCCCTTAAAAAATTGTCTGCGTCCCCCAAAGGCGAATCCAGATTTTTTTCAAGGGAGGGGCGATATATTTTTCTTACTATTTACTATCCATACTGATATCATACAAATTCTGATCATGCAAATATTGATCAGAACGGATTCGGACTTCAATTATGAAACTTTTTCGGGGGAGAGCCCCAAATCTTTGTCCCCCAACTTCATTAAAACTCGCACAAAATTACATTTTTAGAACTTCAATATCGAAAAATTACTAGTAAATAGGTCCCCTAGGGAAGGGCGATCGTCCCTATCGTCCTCTGTCCAGGGTGTTCCCCCCCCCCTCTCACTCGTGATTCAGGTAAATGAATCTGCAAAACTTAACTTTCACTACAGGTCCAGACTTTCCGACATTTTTTAAAAGCAGAAAACCAGATTCCCTTTATAAATACAAATGCCAATAATTTAACTTAGCAAAAACCGAAGAACGCAACAATGTGTTCAAATGGCGACCTCGATGAAATTTGTCCACTTTATTTATTTATTTGTCCACTTATACACATTATTACATGGAAACAAGTGTTCCTGCAATTGCGTGAGTATAAATTGGAAGGCAGCAGCTCTCGATTTTTTTTTTTCTGTCCTCAACAAAGCATACAGTTCACAAACTAATCAGCTCTTTCCGAAAGCCTTGTGTTCAATAGATGGACGTTTCCACCGATTGTGTACAGCTGTCCTTGGATTGATTTTCTTTTTTTTTTTTACTAACATAAAAATGTCCACGTTCTTCCGACGGTAATAAATATTCTTTTTGATTGCGAATGAAAGGGAGTTAGTAGGAAAAGGTAATACCGGTACTCAGGGCCGGATTAAAGATTTGGAGGCATATAGGCATCTGAAATGAGGGGGACCTTCACCGTATGTATTTGATAAATGAGATTTTAAATAACTGATACATATTGTGCACATATATTTCAATCATTTAAAATTGCTATTATGGAATACATAGTTATAATGATTGATTATGTAACAGGTATAAATGGTGTTTATGATGAGCAAGGTTTAATTTGCCTATAGGGAGTAAAGCTCCTGCACTTACGAAATTTAATATTGCAACGAATCATGTAAATAGCTGTTTTTCCTGCCTTGCACCATTGTCACTAGTTTTGGTTTTATCTGGCGACATGATGCAAAAGTATCTGAAGATATCACTTTTATCACTTGTATATCTTCCTTGTAACGTTTTGTAGTTTTTACACTTGCCCTACATTTGATAAGCTTGAAGACATTTTCGCGCTGAGCTGTATTATTGTAGGTTTTTCTTTTTATCGCTAGAACTTTCTTGAATGGATTATTTAAGTTATGAATGAACAGGATTTTGCTAGAATGCTGTCGAAATTTCGTTCCGAGTATAAATAGCTGGCCTTGAACAGAGTAGTGAGTTGTTTTCAGATTTGTTTTCTGGCAGACTCCTTTTATTCGCTTGGGCGAATGTTTTTTTTGCTTTTGTAATTTCTTAATTACTGTTCACGTTAGATACGTGGTGCTGGGTTAATGTTGAGAGTGCAGTGTATTGTTTGCTACCTAATAGGGTAGTTGTGACCTATTAAAAATCCCCATTTTGATCATTAAATATTGTTACTTGACCCTCAAAACTCCAAAATTCACCACTGCCGTATTTTAAAACACAACGATTGATTTTTAATGAATTTTTAAAAATCCGACGCGCAAAAGCGCGCTTTTCTGATACGTCACGAGTAACGTCACTCGGCCTCAATTCTCAGCTCTCCGCGACGGACCCGTGTTATCGCTACGGACGTTTGAGCGCGTAGTTATTTTTTGAAATGAAATATCGCTACGGACATTTTGAGCTCGTAGTTATTTTTAATTTTTAGATATTTAATAATCCTTTTGATGCATGATGGAGACAGGATACGTCAAAGGACAGTCCAACAATCTCCCTCAAGTGACATCAATGATGGTTTTTGCCTATTTTCGAGAGGACGAGCGATTTAAATCTTCCAAAATCACGAGGAGTTAATAATCTTCAAGTGCGTCTTCAACGTAGCCAAGCGTTTCCCTCGCTTCTCCTCCTCGGCTGAGGCGCGGCGGAAGTACCGATGACGTTTCTTCGGCCGCCGAGTGACGTCACATTTTCTTGAACTTTAAAAATTATTAAAAAAAAAAAACTACTTATCGTATCGCAAAAATTTTTTCACCGATGATGTTCACACATGTTACTCTATCATATAAAAATAAAATTGAAAAATCGAAAACTACCCTATTGCTGGATGTTTAGAAATTGTTTCATGCTCCTATTGTAAATAAGTGTACATAATTGTAAATAAATTTATAGTTACTTCCTCAAGATTGGAATGGTCATGAAAGAAAGTTGAAGGTGCTACGGATTCATTACAATATTTTATGCGAAATTCATGCTATTCACGCGATAAAATAAGTTGTGGGTACTTTTGGGTTCTTGCACCTTTGTTGATAGAAATTATACCCTGGTGATGAGAAAGAAGTCGGAAGGAAGTATGAACGTTTACTTAAGTTCTATTCGCATATTGCATCAAATAATGTTCTTAGCGTTTAGCTCAATGCCATCTAAAGTTGAGAAAGGACTGCTTCAGGATTTCTCGGGGCCCATAGGCAACTGCCTACGTTGCCTATTTAGTAATCGGCCCAACCGGTACTGACAGTTTATTTTGTCAGGGAATTAACAAAGTATTCCCACTATATTCGGAAAATTGTTTATTCCCATTGGCGTCAATCGGGAAAGTTATTCTGAGGGGGGGGGGGCGGGATCAGGAAGGAACAATTGACCCTCCCCGGCTTTGAGAAGTCATTGTATTTACATCAAAGTGGGCATGGGGTTTCGGTTGTTTTTTTTTTTTTTTGGAATAATTTACATTGAACACCATTTGATGACATCCTTGGAAAAATTCGAAATGACAGCCCGGGCTTTTGAAAAACAGTTTTATGAAAATCGACATCATATCTCTGCATCTACAGCTTCATTTACAGTAAACTCCCGATTATCCGCGCGTCTTTCACACTTCTGTTTCCATTTTTTACGGTGATTTTGAGTGCGTTATTGTTCATTTTTAACAGTTGAAGATATTTTTTACATCCAATGTTATCGTCTTTAGGTATAATTTAAAGCTATGTGTGAGTTGTTGATTTTTTTTAGTATCGTATAGACTAGTATCGTTTTTTACCCATTTTTCGGATTATCCGTGGCATTCAAGTATCCACAGTTACCTTGCCACCCTATTCCGTGCATAATCGGGAGCTTACTATTTTTCCTTTGACTATCCCCTTAGCAAATATTTAAATGGCTGTCTTGCACCGTTGAAAATTTGTTGAAAACGCGTTCTTATTTCTTAGCGATATAAATTCTAAGCCCAAAAGAACATTTTGTTTTCTTAAGAGTACAGTGCCGCCGCTTATTAAAATCACATTTGTCCTGAGGACATTTGATTTATAAAGCGGCTGATTTTATAAACCGACATACCTACACTTAAAGGAAAAGTTTTCAAAGATCACTTATCTGAAAAATTAATAAAATACTGTATTTCTATATGGTTTTAAAAGTTTCAAAATACAGTAAATCTAAATTAGATTTACAGTTTTATTTGCAGACGGGTCTTAAAATGCTGGCGTATAGATATTTGATTACGGAACAGGACATATCCGCCGCAAATTTTATCCCCCTTTTTTGCGCATGGGATATTTCCGCCGCGACTCCTATTCCCCCTCTGACTGGCACAGGACAAATCCGCCGCGCCATTTTCAAGGGTGAGAAAGGGGAAAAATTTTCATTCTTGGCGACACATCTTCATTCGGCGACAAAGACCTAATCTAAAAAGCGGAATTTATTTCCGGACTACTTGTATTAGGGGGGGGGGGAATCGGAAAGTCAAAAAAAAATACATATATATATAATGCAGTGTAAATCAATTTAAACTTCGCCAATTTTACTTCACCAAACATTACACTCTACCAACTCAATCGGCGGATTTGTCCTGTCGCATAGAAACGGCGGGGAGAGACGCGGCGGAAATGTCTCATGAGGGGGATGATAGAGATAAATTTTGCGGCGGAAACGTCCTACGTTGCGGCGGAAATGTTCTGTGCCCTTTGATTAACGGAAATCGTACATACCATTGAAGAGTGCAAACTTGGTATGCATTTCTACATCTTCCGAGAGTCTTTCACTTCTTGGTGCTTCATAACTTTGGAATTTATTATGTCTGTTGCAGTTTTTAACATAATTATAACTGTCGTTTCCAAATTTTAGCATACACTTTCCAAAAAACTGATTTTATAAAACGGCAATGATTATTTTATTAAACGGTGGTTTTAAAACGTTTTGATGGTTTAAGGATTCGGTCCCAGTAGATTTGATTTTAAAAAGAGGCTGATTTTATAATGCAGTCATTTTATTAGTAGCGGTTACTGTAATTTTCATCTCAAAAAAGCCTTGTCACTCGTCCCTAAAAAGATGTCATCCTTGTTCTAATATTCAAGGTCTAAAAAAAAATGTCCGGTTTATTTCCGCATTGCAGCGTAACGTGCAAGCAACGTCCACGTCGTATTTTGGTCAATTTTCAATGTGAGCAATTATTAGCGGCACGTGAATTTGGCAAAGCTTGGCAATGTTTGAAAATTTTCTCTGGTAACCCTAATGAAAAGGTGAAAGTAAAAGTAAGGAATTGGATCCCAAGTGGGCGAACTTAAGCTTGATGCGTCGGCCTGTCTATATAGCGGCTCTAACCAGGACTATAGACATACACCATCATATCAATATCATAGGGTCCTGGTTGATTACGTTCTTATTTCTTTGCGATATAAATTCTAAGCCCGATAAAACTTTTTTTTCTTAAGAGCAATTCTTAACTTTATAAAAAGCCCTGTCACTCGTCGCTAAACGGATGTCATCCCTATTCTAATTTTCAAGGTCTAAAAAAATGTCCGGTTTATTTCCGCATTGCAACGTAACTTGCAAGCAACGTCCACGTCAAGACAGAGAGCAAAAGCGGAAGTCTTCCTATTCCTGGCAAACTCTTGAGTTTCCAGACTGGGACGATCCTTCACAACAGACAGGTTGGTGAATAATAATTTGGGGGGTGAAGAAATCCGTGAGCTATTTTCAGGCTCTCCTTGACGTCAGGCTCCAAATTGACAGGTAACACGCGGAGGGATGGAGAATGTCGGACCACCTGCTTGGGTGGAAGACAGATTTAGAAAGCAGATAGGAAAATATGTAAACAGAGGTAAACTTGAGGGTGATTAATAAGTGAGGTTTAGTCTAGACTTAAGTGACTTTGGTTTACACACTGTTGAAAAGGGGAAGAGTATAATTTGTTTAGCAAGGTAAGATATGAAGGGCTTGGAGGATGAAGGGGCAATGTTACATTTTAAAAAATGAACACTCTGGACATTTCACTTCATTTCACACTCCAGGGTCCCCCGTACCTACCACAGCTTCGTGGTTTAACCGGGATAGGGCCCTGAAGAGCGCTCTGTTCCTAATTTTGAATCGTTTCACTTGGAGGACTTTGTGACCACGACATTTTTAACGCCTCCCAGCCACCATTAATCAAGATGGTGGATCTTGGGTTGGCTGGGATCGAACCCGGGTCCCTCCGGACACGAGTCCGATGCCTTACCGATCGGGCCACCACGGCCCTAACACTCTGGACAATGTTAAGCAATGGATACTGGTAAGCAACTAAAACTTGATGCATCAAAAGATAGATGTCATTAGACCAATTTCATACGCATACTAACGACAAAACCAGAAAGCAAAAACAGCTGCAACAGCTGTAACAATAAAACTTTGAACTTTAATTACTAGCGATTTCTATTTTGTCACATAACCCCTTCATCTTCCAAGCCCTTCATATCTGAGAACCAACAGGCAGTATTTGTGTCTTTGAAGGTTAGCTGTGCTCCTCTCTTTTAAACATTGATCTCGTTAAAGTGAAAAACCATTACCAATACAGAACAAATTTCTACAAACATCTTTTCACTTAAAACATTCCAGAATGAATTTACTTTCATGAAAGCAAATTTCAGGCATAATTTTTTTACCCATGGTGCTGATTTTAATTACACTTTGCTGATTTTAAGACACAATCAGAAAGTACCCAGGGAAAAATTCATACTTCGAAGATATTTATCGAAAAATTAAATAGCATAAAACAAAGCTATTTATTTTGTGGGAGGTCATTCGTATTAGCTCATTTTGATACATTTTGGAAAAAGCAGTAGTCTACTACTAAACAAGTCAAACTTTATAAAATTAATAATTTTGAGTAATTAGGAGTTCAATTGATAATACTCTATGAGCTGTATTCCGTGTATCAGAGTTACTATGATACAGATTATTTTTCACAGCAAAGAACAATAACACCTAATGCTCAAGTTCAGTTATTCTACTTTTAAAATGTGCCTCAAAATGAGCGGACATTTTAATTTTTAAAGAATATGCTCAATTTCCAATTGATTGAAGACACTGGTATTTTTGGCTTAAGGAAGTTATGGCACAAAAAAATGACCTGAAGAACTTATCTATACAAATAGCTGCCAGACTAAGTAAAGACTAAGTAAGACTGCGCTTAGTGCTCCCACATTTTTTTAAATCATAGTCAATTTTCTTTGTGACGTGGTCCAGCAATTCCAGGTAACATCCAGGTCAAACAGAAAGAATCGCGCCTGATACCTCTGTCTCAAATTTCTACGGAGAATATCGCCAAGTTCTCGCTGTCATGGACATAGGCATTGCTATTACACATTGCTTTTTGGTGGGCCCATACTGACATGCAACTTTACTTTAGCCCACGTACTTGAAAATTATAGAAATAATGTTTCGCTACTTCGAATTGGAAGCCTATTATCTCGTGAGTTGGCGGAGTCAACTTTTGTTTTGGAGGGCAACGAAAGCATCGGAGGAAAATGGAGTGGATCAGTTCATAACAAGAACAAAACTGCAGTGTCTGGATATCAAAAACGGGCAATAGGCATTTTAAATGTAGTGTCAAAACCATATTGCCTGTATTTTTTATGTTGTTCTGCTTTAGTCCTTGCTTAATTGTTAACTTGTTGCGTATGGCCTAAGCTATTACCCTCAGGTTACCAACTGAGCCATACCATTGCTTGCGGACTCTTGCTGGCGAGAAAAATTAATTTTAACTAACAGTTTGTTAGTAATCTCCGCTTCAGTGAGAAAACAACTGCCTCCTGCTCCAGTTTTATTGACTATTCCAGTCTGATGAGTCCATAACAAAGAAGAAATTGCAGTATCTCGAAATCATAACTGAGTTGTTGGTGTTTTGCGCATAGGAGAAAAGTTTAAAATTTTCATCCAATATAGAACTATAGTTGACACTTGGGTCCTATTCCATAAAAGGATCGGTAGGAATTCGCTTCGGATAGAAGCAGTAACGCCTCCCGCATAGAAATTCCGCATACGGAGACACTTCGGGGGAGGAGTTCCGATGAACATTCGAAGTGGAATGCTACCGATCTTTTCTCTGGAGCAGGGCCATTAAACAGCCTGGACTGAAATGGAAGTCTGTGGATCAAAAATTGCTCCTGTCACAAAACTACTGATGATATACCCCACCAGCTCGGCCACGTCATTCAAATACTTTAGTTTCATCCTGATTAGGAATCGTCAGTCTGGCTTAGACAGTAACCGAACAGGAGGCAGAAGTTCTCTTATATAGTACACTGCAAGGTTTCTTGACAAAAACATCGTGACGTTAGCCTATGAAAACGAGCTAGATAAAACGTCACAGCCTACTTCGCGAATTAGAGGAGATCGCTAACTGCTTGTGAGCTCTTATTGGCTCCTCCCATTGCGACGGTGAGTGTCAACTTAAGTTGCTGTCTAGTATAGACGCTAAGAGTGCCGATCTCGGCTAAAAGCATGGGTGTACTTTCTCTTCTGTCCTTCCCCTAAATGTGTGTGTTGCGAATGGCTGCCTGCCCTAAACGGGTTTTATGGCACGTGTGTTGAGCTAAATCCGACTTCTACCTCAATGGTGCTCGTAGAAACGGAAGCCATACCTATTCCACCTTAAATCGGGTGGATTTATCTACTCGTGCTCGGCTACTCGAGCGGTATAATTAACAGGAACGCAGAACAGGTTTGGCCCTCTTAGACAGGAATTCAAGTGAAACACGGACGATCGCAACTAACCAATGCAATTGCAAATTTCCAAATTTAGATACCTTACAATCGCTACGTGATGCGATTCTAAAGTAATTCGACTTCCAGTAGCGATTGCAATTTGCGATCGCCTCGGAGTGATTGCAATGGTGTTTCACTTGAGTTCGGCCCTTAGCTTCAATAAGAGGATTTCTACCTCCAAATCGGTTACTGTCTAATCCAGACTGATGATTCCCAATGAGGATGAAACTGCAGTATATGGATGACATGGCCGAGCTGGCGGTAGTTTCATGTAGTCGTGCCTTAGAGGCGGTAACTTACTACTTAACGACCGCTGATGCTTACCTCCAATTTGTTGTCGCCTCCATTTGAAAAATCTTCCAGCAAATTTTTACACATGGAGGCGATTTTGAGGGCGGAGTTACGATGTCCACCCACCTGATTTTCCCCTGTAGGATCTTTTCCACAGCCTGGGAATCGCACATTCCTATGCTAGTTCTCACGGCTGTGGATGGATAAGGCGACACCTGGACGCCAGACCTTTCTGCTTACCGTGGGAAAAGGTATTTTTTCTCACGGTGGTCAAGAGGTTGGTCAGCTTGTCCAACGAGTTCAGGGCAGAGCTGGATTTGATGTCGATCTGCTAGGTTGCGTTTTTTGGGTCTCCGTCAGGAGACTGGAAAACGGTATTTTTTATCCGGCGGAATACCGACCCCGGATTTGTGAGGGAAGCGAACTCCCTGTTAATAGTCACGTCAGTGACTGTGAATACGGAAAAGCCAAAAGGGCTTACCTTTGGAACACTTTGTATAGTTTGTACGTTTGTATGTCTTGTAAAGTCCATAATAAATATTTAGCCCAGAAGCAGAACTCTTTTACTTGTCTGGGAACAACGACCGTACACCCCATACTACCGGTTGCATTCTGAAACAGCCAGAAAAACACACTAGACAGAATTCGCCACGTGTGGGTCAAAAATAGCTTATGGCCCAAGACTGCTGATGGCAGGATGGATACAAGGGAGGACTATTACAGCTCCCTTGACCAGTGGTTGAGAGACTCACCACCGGTAAATTTTCAATATTTAAGTTTAAAAAAAAAAGCATTTTTTGGGCTATCTTTGATGCTAGCAGAAGAGTTTAGGGCTCTCCCTGTAATACGTTTCGCAATTGAAGTCCAAAACGTATGAAGTCAACATTTGTAAGCAAAGATGAGTGGTAAAGTATACGTAATAAAATCAATGGCCCCCTCCCTTGAAACACTTCTAGATCCGCCCTTGGATTGAAGTCGTAACTCCTCCCTCAAACCGTCTCCGCATAGCAACTCTGCAAACGGAGACGCTTTGAGGGAAGAGCTACTGTCTGACTGCGTTTTGCGCGCCTAGCAGTCACGATCGCTTTCATTTGAAAAAGGGGTGATAGGATAAGGAGTGGAGGCAAGGCGTATAGTACGCAGTCCTCATGTGTGTCGAAGTTTATTGACTTCTAGAATAGAATAGAATAGGATAAGGAGATGCTCTTGCCGGTGCTTTCGCTTCTTACTTCCTGTTGAATGTTACTTCGCATTTCCCCGGGAAATGCGAAGTAACATTTTCCCCCCATATTTTGAGGATATCCAAAGAGACCTCAGGCATGCGCAAATGCGAGGAAGGTTTTACGATAAAAGATTAGACAATACAATGTCCATTCGAAGTGAAATGCTTTTTTTTTCTGGAACAGGGCCAGAAGAACAGCCTAGTCAAAAATGGACGTATGTGGATCGAAAATTGTTTCTGGCACAATACTATACTGATGAAATGCACCACCAGCTTGGCCATGTCATTCAGATGGTGCAGTTTGGTCCTTATTATGGACTCATCAGTCTAGAACAGGAAGTAACAGAGCTGGAGGAAGAAATCTTCTTACAGAAGCTGAAACTGCCAAACAGGTAAGGCACTCTTAACTTCTAAGAGCGGATTTCTGCCTCCAGCTTTAAGCCATATTGATAATTCCCAAAGAGGAAATTGCATTATATGGATGACATTACTGACCACTGACGAATTATGCCCCCAGCTCCCCCATGTCATCCAGATATCCTTATTAGGACAGTCTAAAATAGGAAGTAACAGAGCTGGAGGCAGAAATCTTATGACAGAAGCTAAGAGTGTCAAACAGGTCATGCACTCTTAGCTTCTAAAAGAGGATTTCTGCCTCCATCTCGGTCAGTCGAAGGAATACTAATGATTCCCAATGAGGATGAAACTGCGGTATCTGGAGGACATGGCCGAGCTGGCGGTGTATTTAATGTAGTTCTGCCGTATGGCTTGTGGGCGGTAAGTTACTTCTTAAATAAAGTTTAACCACGAAGAGATGGCGCTTGACTTTGAGGCGGAACAGACTCTAAGTTTTAAGAAAGGAAAAAACAGCAAGAAAATATTTTTTTTACGCACTTAATTCATTAAGGTTTTTGGTGTTTGCTTAATCTCTCTGATGTTACCGATTGTAAAAGGAAGAGGCCCGTTTCCGATTCAAGGTCACGCGCCATCTCTTCATGGTCTAGTTGAAGTTTAAAAAATGTAATTTTAGATGATCTTCGATGGCAGCAAGGGAAAAAGTGGGGATTCGGGACTCTGATCTGGAATTTTTTGGAAATTGAAGACCAAAACATTTGTAATCAACACGTGTTGACCAAGGTACGTGTTAAAAAATAATCAGGTAAAAAAAAAGTATCAATCCCTAGGAACATTTCTGGATCCGCCATCAGCTGATGCTTACCTTCAGTTTGTTGTCGATCGTCTTGACCAGTATCTCTTCGGGCGCGTAGTCGCTAACGTCAAACCTCAACTTGAGACTCTTCTCTCCACCATCCCCGTTCTGCGTGATGAGGGGGGAGCTGAAATCGTCCATCCAGGAGTCGCTCTTGCGCGTGGCAGACGACTCCTCGGTGGACGACATCCGGATGGAGGCGCTCGACTGGAAGGAGGAGGGCCGCTCGTGCTCCTGGAGGCGCGTCCGGAGGCGGGCCATCTCCTCCTCCATGCGCTTCATCTCGGTCTCGAACCTCCCACGCATGGAGTGGAACTCGTCGTCCAGCACGTGGAAGTCCGACTTCTCCACGGGCACCTTCCTCTCGGGAGCCATCTGTCGTGGGGGATCTCTTTCAGGAAGGTTTTCGAATTTGAAGTCCTAGAAAAAGTAAAAGTAATTCATTTTTGTTGAGTTTAACCCATTAATGCCTGAATTTTTTTTTCCAAAGATATTTCGCATACGAGTTACAAGCAGTGTTTAATGGAACAGGATAAATAATTTTAAAAGTATCATGTATTTTTTTTTTATTAAGGAAAGAAAAATCGTCCCTTAAAAGTTACGATAGACCCCAGAGGGTACATACTTTTTTTACTAAAATTTTTTTCTGCCTATAATATAATATTTAAAAAGACATTTTATAAGAAGAAACAAATCACGAATTAACATAAACTGGGAAGCTGGGAGTAATTTTGAAAACTTAGCTTTTTTTCTTGAGATTGTTAATGGTGTCATTTTTGATAAAGATCATATTAAAACTGCTACAGAACACACTTTACAATGGTTATGTGCTGCAATCTGTTAATAACGAATTGAAACAATACCAAGATACTCATTGAACATTATTATTTGGTTGAAATGTTCATTTTGGGGATATTCAGACCCTTTTTTGAACCGTCCCTAAAAAGGGACGCTAGGCATTAATGGGTTAAGGGGCTATCTCTCACAGCAAATTTCCAAAGACGCAATTTTAAGCAGTTTGATTTTGTCAAGGGGGTTCCTTTTTATAATTCTGGAAGGGGCTTAAGAGCCTTACCGCCCCCCCTCCTCCCGTGGGTGCGCCACTGGAAAGATTTGTTGGTTGGATTAAATTTAGTGGCACGAGGGCAATTGTGGGCAAAACTGCACCAAACGATTATTTATCTTATTAACCGACTTCAACAAAGGAGGAGGTTATACAATTCGTCGGAGAAATTTTTTTTTTTCGGTATGTTTCAAGATTACTCGAAGACGCCTGGACCGATTTCAAAAATTCTTTTTTTGTTAGAAAGGTCTTTCTTTCCGATTGGTCCCATCCTCTCGTGATCCGGGTTCGATAACGGGAACCTGCAGAAATCTTTCGAAAAAGAAATTGGGATCACAGTAATCGTAATAATGACCATTTTGATCGCCAGGCTTCTCTGGATTGCATAATGAAATTCCTTTCTGTGGTCTTTTTGAAAATTTTAAACCGAGTATCTTTCTATGTCCTGCTTTTTTCTCCTGAACTCCAACGAAATGAAAGTCGTACCAGGTACTGATTGATTCGTAATATTTCAGGTTTTGTTAGTCTTAATTTACATAAGGTTTGATAAAGGAATTCTGAAAAAAGTGAGGAAAATCTCCAAATTTTTGCTCAAATTTAAATAGATTTGTCCCAAATGATTAAATAATATGAAAGCCATTGTTACAGGACGTGATTGATATGAAACAGTTTTTATAATTATCATGAAAATTTTGAATGAAGGCCTAACTGAAGCAAACATGACACTCATTAGCGGGCCACGTATGTAATACGTCGTGAAATTTTATGAACTGCGAGAATCTAATGTTGTTTCGAAATATAAATTAATTGAAAAGCCGTTAATATAGCCTTTAATTAAACTAGTCTACTTATATTAAAAACTGAGTATATTTCTTTCTTTCTAACTATCTTTCTAACTATCTTTCTATGTCACGCTTCTTTCTCCCGAACGCCAATGAACTGAAAGTCGAACCAGGTACCGATAGATAGGTAATTTTTCAGGCTGCATTAGTTTCAATCTATATAATTATACGATTTTAATTAACGAAGATATCAATTAATAAGTAGTCAAGTTTAAAGCGATTAAGCCTTATAAATGATTAAATATGAAATCCATTCTTGCAAACCGTCGTTGCTATGAAACAGTAATAACAATGATAATGAGAATTTTGAATGAAGGCTTAACTAAATCAAACACGAAACTCATAAGCGGGCCACTTACGCAGAATTTTTATCGCTAGCTACTTGTAATATTTTGAAACATTCATTTGTTGAAAAGCCATCTACTTATATTAAAAACTGAGTGTCTATGTCTGCTTTTTTTCTTTGAGCGAGCTGAACTTACTGAAACTCTCCTCACCATCTTGAAGGCGCGTAGCATCTCAATAATTCGAATGATTTTTTATATAGGAAAAAAGTAAAGGCGTGAAGCGCCTGTTAGCGAGCCGCCTTGGCGGGGAGTAGTTTCTTGAAAATTTCCTCACTACTTTAAAGGCACGAAGTGCCCGTGCAACGCCGGGCCACGTGCGTGGTATGTCTTGAAATCGAATGAACATTAAATTCTATCAAATAATATAACTTCAGAATGATGTAAAAGTTAGAGAGGGAGGACGTTATGCATCAACATGCCGCAGGAAGCTAATCTAGCTGCCCTGGCAGCTAGTACACAAATAAATACCGGAGAATAACGAGGATTATTTTTTAGTGTCAATCGTTCAAATTTTAGACGCGTTGATACTTTCTTTCCTTTTTTTTCCTTACATAGTTTATTTTATGAAGCATTTACTTAAGAAAATTAGGTGAAGTTTTGCAATGGAAACATTACCTTATTTCATATGTACATTTACACTAAAAAGAATAAAATAAAAATATTTTTGAAAAAAAAAATTGAACCGACTTCGGAACTTCACTCAGCAAATGCTCTAAAAAGTAAAAAATAACTTTATTCTTTGAACACCATCGATACTACATTTAAACATAAGTTTTGAAGTCGGCGCAAAAACTATAGGTAAAATGATGTTTACTATATTTTGCCAACATTTTCAGAGAAATCATTGAAAATTGAGAGCTGAATATTTGTACCATTGCATAAATATGTATTTTTCAATGAATGCGAATGCGAATAAAGAACCTGGATTCATTTAAATTAATATTTATAGTTTCGAATGATTCTCTTTAGCTTTTTTGCGCCGACTTCAAAACTTATGTTTAAATGTAGTATCGATGGTGTTCAAAGAATAAAGTTATTTTTTACTTTTTAGAGCATTTGCTGAGTGAAGTTCCGAAGTCGGTTCAATTTTTTTTTTTCAAAAATATTTGTTCGCTTATTTTTATGTAATGCAGCTTCAAAACAATAAATCAAAGTTGTTTCTCGCATAATTTCTTTAAGAACATGTTAAATACATTTAAATTAATTTTTAAAGCCTCTATTTTATTTGTACAGGAGTAGCGCTACATATGAAATGAAACACTAGCATATTGTGATTTCTTTCTAAATTATGTATTTTTATCAAAATAGACGAAACTTTAAAAGATTGAATTAAATATTTCTGTATATACTCAAAGTTTAAACTTTTAATTATTCTTAGTTTAAATTTTAAAGCTTTTCTGTTTCAATATCATTTCAATAGGTTTCTACGTAAATGATACAGTTATTAAATATTTCACCAATATTAAAAAAAAAAGAAAGAAACAAAGAAAGAAAAAAGGAAAAAAAACTAAGCTCAGATAAACGTTTTTTTTTTTTTCAAATTGATACATATTTTATTAGAATTTTATGAATTTAAACTTCATTACAAAGTAACACATTTTCTTATTTCTAATTTTGCAATAATATAAAGCAAAATTTTGCTTTGAAATTCTTTTTTTTAAAGAATAATATGCATGTAATTTTTCTAACATACAAGTTAAAGAAGAAAATATTAAAACAGGACCAGTGTGTTAAATAATAATAATAATAATAAAGTTATACTCAAATAATCAGTTAAAAATTTTATATAACTCCAAAAAACAAAGGAACATGTTTTCTGAAGATTCAAATCAGCAGTTTAAATATACTTTTAAGAGGTATGCTAAAGTTGTTCACTTTTTAAAAAACAAATGAGTAAACTTTACTTAAATAATCAACTTGAAATTTTACTTTAGTTCCAAAAAATTAAGATACACATTCTTAAAAGTGGCAAATTATCATTTTAAATACATTAAGGGTCATGCTAAACATATTCACTTTTTTAAAAACAAATTAATAAACTAATTCTTAAACGATCACCTCGAAATTCAACTTCATTTTGAAAAAATAAAGATACATTCCGAGATGCAAATGTTATATTTATGGGTTATTCCAGCCAAAATGGTACAAATCATGTCTGAAATTGTCGAGTTAAGTTTATCAAATGAAGTAATTTTCGCCAACTAATCATTGTTTTAAAAATTATTCTCTGTTTATTTGTGCATAATAAAGTGTAAATGGCTTGTATATATGAGTCATTCATTAAGGGTTTTGAATAGTTCGACCACTTTGTGTAACAGAGGAGACAAATGAGGTTTGAAAAATATATTTCTAATCGTAAAGAAAAGTTAATTACAGAACAAGTATAAAATGAACTAAGCATCCTAAAACTAATTCTGTCTGCAATTTCAAGAAAAAATATTTTTTGCACTATTAATGCGACTGTAACAGAGTGGACATCCCACAGTGCAAATTAACTATCATCAGCAAAGAATTTTAGGCTTATCTTAGTTACTGATTATATAATTCAATGTATCAAAGTAATCAAAGCAGATACATTACTTGTACTTATTAAAAAAAATATCACATTGAATGCGATTGCTTATTTTATTTCTGAAAGGCTTGTAACAGAGTGGACAGTTTGAAACATAAAAAAAATCTAGGAACATCAGCAGAAAGGGTGTCAGAAGCATTTTTTGTGCTGTGCATTGCAAATGATTTTGTTGTTGCATTTCAGCTTAATCTTAAATTGTATTTTAAGTCCTAGCAATTTGAAGCTGGGGCAGATCATTTTTTCCTTCTTTTGCCAAAGATTTTTTTTTTTTTTTTGGGGGGGGGGGGTCCTTTAAAAATGGCTTATGCCTAAATAAGTAATACTTGGTTACACACAATTAGATGGAGAACAAATAAAAAAATATAATTAATTGGTGGTAAACATTAAAATTAATTCCTAAAATTCTGAAGTATCGGGACTGATTTGTATGTACCATTTTCGCTGAAATGACCGATATATCATCATTATTATTTAAAATTATTCTAAACATGTTCACTTTAAAAAATAAATTAATAAACTTATATCTAAATAATTAACTTAAAGTTTTACTTAAATTAAGACAAAATACACTTTCTAATGATGCAAATTAACATCTTAAATACAGTCAAGTCTCAATAGCTCATAGTCCCAAGGGACCGGCTAAAAACTTCGAGTTATTGATAGTTCGAGTTACAAGCAGTTCCTTCCGTCTTTTCAAGAATTTGGGACCAAATGAAAACTTTGAAATGAAGGTATATTTGAGTTTATAAAGCTTTGAGTTATCGAAACTCGATTGAATGTTATTGAGGGTCATGCTCAACATGTTCTCGAGGAGTTACGGAGCGGCGTGACAGACGTAAAAAGATTCTAATAGCAGAGAAATATCTTTTCTGAAAGGAAGGTATTACAAAAAGAAAGAACGAAACAAAGTGCAAAATTCAAAATTTCTTTACACACATTTAAACTCTTTCAAAAAAAAAAAAAAAGCATGATTTTAAGTTGCGACGATTCATGGGGACAGATGTTTTCATTATCTAAAAGAAAACTTTCGTCAATGTTAGATAGGTTATTTAGTGTATGTTATTTTCAATTATAATAAAGCAGTAATAGTGGCAAAGTAAAAAATATCTAATTACAACATCATTGGGTGTTAATAGATCGCAATTTTTGTTAGAAGCACAAAAACTAAAAATAAAAGAATTCAATAAATAAAATAATTTGAGAATTTATATTAAAAGCTACTGCGATTAATTTTTATGAACTAACGATATGATCGTAAGTTTTTTTCAAACTTTTGTCGCACATTAATCCTTGAAGGTTTGTAGCCTTTTCTTTCTAAATATTTTAACTAAAATATTTTTGAAAGGCTGAAGACAATCATATTTTATCTGGCAATTGTGAAAAATCAAATATGCAGAATGCTTCCATGTCCAGTACACAGTCGGAGGAATAACACAATTTTTGTTTTAGAAGCAAAAATTGGTAAAAAGGAAAGATGAAAAGTAATTACATCATCTAAAAGGTTTATCAAACAATGAAATTTTTAACTAAGATTTTTATAAAAAAGAAAATATTTAATTAGGTCCTCACATCATACCGGATAACCCTCACATCAATTCCGGATATTCCCCACATCAATACCGGATACTTAGCCGGATATCCTGCAAAAATCTTCCGGATATCCGTATCCGGGGCGGTCAGCCGGATCGGATATCCGGAAGTACCGGATACTTAAAATATCAGCCGGATAGGCCGGATACCGGATAGTTACCGGACATCCGGTCCATCCCTAGTATTTATCAAAAGTAGGGAACCACAACTCTAAAACGCAAGCCGAATCGGTCTTCTACTAGCGATTGGCGCGGCGCCGCTGTGCATTGTGACGTCACATCAGCGGCCATCTTGATTGCAGTGTTTTCCCGCGAAATTTTTAAAGCCAACTTTAAATATTAATATCTTTTCTCACAAAGACCGTATAATTTAAACATAGGTATCGTTTTTCACGTCTTTTTCTGCTCTACAGTTTGGAACTAAGAACGAAAAACGTGCAAAGAGCTCATTGTTGTTTAGGGGTCGCCTCCATATTAAAATCCGCATTAACTTAAAATTTTCTTTAACCCCCCACTACCCTTTTTATCACATATTTGCAATCAGCATCATCATTTAACTTTGTATACCAAATCGTTTTAAATTTGCTCCAGCCATTGTTTTACAATTGAACTGAGAAAAAAAAACATCCCTTAATGTCGTTGAAAAGATTTTTGGTACTTGTGCATGTAATACCTAAACCACGTTGAGTACGAGAAAGATTTTTTTTTACATCAAAGTGTGAATCAACCTAACAATAAAAACGTCCTTTTTCTTCCTCTCAGATGAAATTTTGATTTTTTTTTTCTGAATTATGTAATTAATATTCGAAAATATAATTGTCTGGAACTATATAATATTTTGATGGAGAAACCGTCTGGAAGAGATTTTAAAAGAGTATCCAAATCGGAGCTTAAATTAACCAGTAGTTTTAAGATATGCTAAATGATTCACTTTTCGTCCATTTGAGGGACCAGATACAATTATGCAAACTGAAACAACAGAACTGGATTACCATATACGGAAAGAGGAATAAGCTAATCTACCATTTGCAGCCCATAATTTTCACGGCGTGTTTTAAAGGTACTTGGATTCACTGCAGTTTCGTGCTTATTATGCACTGATCAGCATGGAATACGAAAGTAGCCGAGTTGGAGGCAAGAAGGAGAATTTTTGCCTCCAACTCGGCTACTTTCGTATTCCATGCTGATGAGTGCATAACAAGCACGAAACTGCAGTCTATGGATCGAAATGGCCGAATTGGCGGTGTATTGCATAGAACGCAGTATGTAATACGACTAGTTCCTATCCAACCACTGAAGGACCTACGTGATAATACGAGTTTCAACCATGGAGGAATCTATCATACGATTGCATGACTTTCTTATTATTTATACCTTATTATATCAAAAAAATAACTGGGAGCTAAAGAAAAAGACACAATTGTGTTTCACATAAAATCAATATGCACCATTACATGCACTTTCTCCGAATTTTTCTTTCCTTTATAGTCATTCTTATTCAGTATAAAAGCTTTGCTTGTTTTCTTTATAATTATTGTAAGAATGACTATAAAGGAATACATACCAGACCCATTTTCAGGACAAACTATTGTTTTACCACTGAAGTTACATGGTGGATTAAATTTGATTGTCGAAAAACATCAACGATCAATGGAAATTGTTTACGATTACATTTTACTACCCAGATTTTAGCGAATTATGCTAAAAACAGCAGGAAACTGTTTCCGCATTACGTTAATTTAAATATTTAGGTGTTTTGTTTGTCAACATTGTGTTATGCGATTGCAGTTAAAAATTACAAGCAGTTCTGAAATGAAAATTTTGATTTATTTTTTTAAAAATTACTTTTGCGTGATTTAGAACCTAATAATCAAATATTTTCAGTGCCATATTTTTCTTTTTGTGTTTAGTTTCGGACATAAACTCGATTACTCATGGATTTCAAAAAAAAAAAAAAAGATAGAAAAATTTGAAATTCTGAAAAATTGACTTTTAAATTGGCAACATCACATCGAAGCAGCTCCGCTTAAGCATGAAGCCAGGGTTGCCAACTTAGGGGTTTTCCCCCTAAATTTAGGGGGAAAATTTCCGAATGGGGTTTTTTTAGGGGGAAAATATTTTTGGGGGGAAATCTAGGGGTATCCCCCAGAAGTGAGGACCTTTTTTTTTTCTTTGGTCATCACCCCCTGAATTTCGTACGCAGGGGGGTGAGGACCTTTGTTTTTCTTTGTCATTATCTCCAGGATACAGCCGCGACCTTTCTTTTTGGTCATCACCTCCAGGATCTCGCCGCGACCTCCTTTTTTTTTTTAGTCACCACCTTGAGGATTTGGGAATTGGCAGAGCTAAACGCTAATGGTTGAACAGAAAAGTTCGATATACAGTATAGTTGATTTAATTGGTAAATTTCTACTTTAGGGTCCGGGGTTGGCGATTTTTTTCAGACTGTAGCCTGTTCTGCCAGATTTAATAATTTATCGCCGGACCTTAAACTAGTTTCACCCATTTATTTTTTGGGTGGGTCCTAGAAAAGCTCACCTCTTATGACTTTTAAAAATCTCGGTTGAAAATCTTGGTTTCTGGAACAGATTGGTTTTGCATTAAGTAAAAATTGCCAACTAAGCGAGATTTTAAAATGTTGCCAAGAGGTGGCCCTATTCTAGGATTTTAACTATGTTTTATTTTTTAAAAGCTACTTTTGGTAGAATTACGGTAACCGGGTCACGTTGGCGTCAATCAGCTATGTTATAGGATTACTAAAATCGAAATATATTTTTCCGCCTCTAAAAAGGTAGCAGGTCACCAGAATGAAATATTAATCGTCGAGTCCCGGTTGCCGCAATTCTATCCTACTTTTAATGTTTTTGGTAGTTTAATGCCTTTCTGATTTATTTGGCGACATGTGTAAACTCCAACTTTTACTGGAATTTAAATTGCTGTGAAGTAAATTTGAATAAAAGAAAATAACTATTTTACTCCAGAGTGTTCGTCGCATTTTTAATTTATTCAAGGGCCTTTACATTTATTGCACGGGCAGCGCCGTGCGGGTACTGCTAGTAATAATTAAAAAGAAAACAAGCAAAGCTTTTATACTGAAAAAAGTAATAGTTACTTTGAAAAATGAACCTTAAACTAGTCTTTAGATTTCTTCCTAGATAGCGCTGACAACAACTGATATAACCAATATAACTTTGCCGAACGAGAGTGCCTACCAGATTCGGGCAAAAGCCCAAGGGGTCCGAGTCGACTCGCAATTATTGACTCGCAGATCGGGAATAGTTTCTAAAAAAAGCTTTTCATCATTTGTATTTGTACTAGTCCCGGATTTACAAGTTTGGCGGTTGGTCACAATGCATTTTTTTAGGATTCCATAATATAACTATATAAAACATTTATCGAGTGCATTTTTTGTATTCCCTTATAGGCTTCTACAGTCGTGAAGCCCTTGCATATGCTACGTGGTAAATCCGCACTGATTTGTACGTCTAATGAGAGCAAGCTGAATCAATTTGAAAGATCAAGCTTGCCTAAAAACGGCTCCATTGAAAACGGGGCCCGTTTAACTTATTTGACTTGAAAGAAAGCATAGTAAGCTTCAAAAATGAGAAAAAAATTTGATCTCATCTCTCATTTGAAAAAAGAAAAAGCAAATAAAAGAACTTATACAAGTAAAATAATTTTAGAATACCATTTCAGTGAAAAAAATACTTGAATGCCGAAAAATTTCTGGGACATTTTTTTTTTCCTTTTTTTATTGGGTGAGATTACAGGAGATTTTCCTGCCCCTTAGAATTTTCATACCGAGAGCACTGGTAGTAGGTGTCTGTACAATAAATTGGGTCTGGTTCCATGTGTAACATTTAGCCTTGTGTAACATTCAAGCATCACTGGGCAGTTGAAGATGTAATTTTATATCATACAAATTTTGCAGGGTAGGTACATAGAAAATAAAGAACGAAACACTCGCTCGTATTCGAAGGCTATTAACACTAGAGACACGTGTAACATGTTATTTTTTCAGGAATAATGTGCTCTATAAATTTCTATTGGTAAATTGTTGTTAAGGGGTTGTCTTCATATAAAAATCGTCATCAACTTTAAAATTTTCTATGAAAACAACCGTTTTTTATCGCATATTTGTGACCAGCGACATCATTTAACTTTGTATACCAAATCGTTTTAAATTTGCTCCAGCCGTTGCTTCACAATTAAACTGAGAAAAAACCGTCCCGTAATGTTAAAAATGTTTTTGATACTTGTGCATATAATGCCTAAAACCAAGATAGGTACGGCAAAGTTTGCTTTTTTATACCAAAGTATGAAAAAATCCAACAGTAAAAACGTCATTGACTTCCTCTAAGATAAAATTTTGAATTTTCTATGAATTATGAAATTAATATTTGAAAAATTGATGATCTGGAACCATATAATATTTTGATGGAGAAACAATCTAGAAGTGGTTTCAAAGGAGAATCCAAAACGAGAGCTCAAAATATCCAGTAGTTTTTAAGAAATGTTAAAAGAACCATTTTTATGGACCACATACAACTGTGCAGACTGAAACAACAGCAGGGAATTTCTACGTAAAGAAAGAGGAATATGCATATCCACCAGTTGCAGAATAAGCTCAACGTTTTTATATAGTACTAGCTTTATACCCGGCGTTGCCCGGGTGCGTATTAATATAAAACTTTAGCTTCTCAAAAAATTTTAGTAAAAATTTAACGCAAAACTTGTTCATAAACAACGCTCTTAGTTTCACCTTCAGGCGCAAGAATAAATAAATTTTTGGGTGAACCTACTCTCGAGCAGACAACATAGAGCTGTCCGTGGGAGAAACAGGGAGACCTCAAATCCACTCCGGAGTACTTAATTGACTGTCCTTGTGACTTGTTGATCGTGATGGAGAACGCAAGCCTCACTGGAAACTGTAATCTCTTAAAATTAAAAGGAAGATCCGTTGGGATTAGTGGTATACATGGAATAAAAACCGTTTCACCTTCTCCTTTTCCAGACGATACTCACGCTGACTCTCTGCCTCCGATAGTCTTGATGTAATAGTTCTTTCTTGTTGTTCTTTTAGACGAAACTGACGCTGACTCACTGTCTCCGATAGTCTTGATGTAGTAGTTCTCTCTTGTTGTTCTTTTAGACGAAACTGACGCTGACTCCCTGTCTCCGATTGTCTTGATCTAGTTGCTCTATCTCTTAGATCTCTTAGACGATACTCACGCTGCTCATTGCTTTCTGATGCTCTAGCCGTCATATCTCTAATATGCACTGTCACTAGTCTTTGATTTCTCTCCTCAGGGCTCTCATTTTCACGTTTTTCAGCCGTTTTTTTTTGCCTTAGGATGAACTTGTCCTATTGCTTTCCGTATCTTCGGAGGCATATTTGCAGAGTGGTAGCTAAATATACTTACAATTCAAAAATTTATGTTTTTCTTATTCGTTGTTTCCGAACTCGAGGTAGAAAGGTTGATAAATCAGAAATAAATTACTTTCTCGCTTTAAAGGTTTATCTCTATCAGTTGAAAAGAAAAAAAAAAGCAGTTTAATTGTTTTTGACTTATTTCATGCTAAAATGAAATAGGTGAGCCTTGAAATGAAAATTCATTGTTTTAATTTTAATCTTTGTTGGAAAATGCTAATATTTAAATACTAGGTGACCCGTGCGGAATTCCGCAAAAAAAAAAAAAAACCCCTCTAAACTTAAAATTTAATACGACAATTTTTATTGGCTTCATTTGCACAACATCGCCATCTACTGCCGTCGTTCTGACAACTTTTCAAAGAGATCAAAGACACGTTCACTTTTACAACTACTACAAAAGTGATGCCCTATATTAAAATCAAATACCCAAGGCTACTACTAAACTAAATACTAAGGCAGGAATTCAAGTGAAACACGGACGATCGCAACTCACCAATGCAATCGCAAATTCTCAAACTTGGATAAGTTGCAATCGCTACGAGATAAGATTCTAATGTAATTCGACTTCCAGTAGCGATTGTAATTTGCGATCTCCTCGAAGCGATTGCAATGGTGTTTCATTTGAATTCCTGCCTTACGTTATCGCAAAACTACCATAGTATTTTGAAACAATAAAAGTTACAATTTAGGTTTACCGAGTTAAGCCTTGGCTTGAAATGTCGCATTTAAAATTGATTTGAGCAACAATGTAACGATTTTAACAGTTGAGCAAAAAATTTAACTTTTTCAAACTTCAATCGCTTATAAGTCGCTTAAACGTGGATTTTCGAGATTCTCGTTACGCGGCGCTAGCGGAGAAACGTTCTAAAGAACGCATTTTTTTTTAATCTTTCGAATGAAATCAAAATGGAGACGATACGACAATTATTTCGCTAGATAGAGTCAATTTTGTGCCCAAAAATTGAAGTTCGAATAAAAAACGAACCGACACTTTTTAGAGGGTGGGTCTAATTTTCGTCAATAGCCCGCGGGATAAGCTTCAAAATCATAAATTTATTTGCAATTCGATAAAGAAATGAGCGAGTTTCGACCGGGTATAGGATTCGACTTAGAGAAATAATATATGGAGATTGTAATCTAAAGGCTCATGTCGATTAAAAAAATAGGCCTAGTAATAGGCTAGATTCCTATAAAAGGGTCATTTTTTGACAAAAAATTTAAATTTGAGCTTTTTAGATTTTTTAAAATTTCAAGACCCCGCCTATGAGAATTCTAGGGCATCAAGGAACCTCTGTGTCAAGTTTGATGAAAATCTGACGCAAACTGTGGATTTGTATAGAGAACAAGTACCAGGTGTGTAAGTATGAAACCGGAATTTCCCATAGGTTGCGGTAGGTGTCGATGTAGTTACCGACTCATCACGTCAGCGGTGTCTTGTTGTTGTATTGATATCCGACAAAGATTTCCAACTCACAATGACACGAGTTTCATTCAGTAGCATTAGTTTATTAGAGATAAACATGTCGAGTTTTGTGCCAACAAATTACGATTTGCCGACATCACTAGTTTTCTGTTTTCATCTGAAGAAAACCGCAGCCGAATCGCATCGAATGCTTGTGGAGGCGTATGGTGAGCATGCTCTCGGTAAAACACAGTGTTTCGAGTGGTTCAAACGGTTCAGAAGTGGCGATTTTGACGTGAGGAACGAAGAACGTGGAAGACCACCGAAAAAGTTTGAAGACGCTGACCTGCAAGCCTTGTTGGACGAAGACCTGGGGAAACTATCAATACTGAACGCTACCGACAACAAATGACCAATTTGAATCGAGCTTTGAGTGCAAAACGACCAGAATACCAACAAAGACAACACAAGGTGATTTTGCTGCATGACGACGCACCAGCACACAAAGCAAAACGGGTCCAGGAAACGATAGAGTCGTTCCGTTGGAAGATTCTTTTGCATGCGGCTTACTCACCGGACCTTGCCCCATCCGATTATTACTTGTTTGCATCGATGGGACACGCAATTGCTGAGCAGCGCTTGACTTCTTATGAAGCTGTACGAAAATGGCTCGATGACTGGTTTGCCTCAAAAGATCAACAGTTCTTTTGGCGCGGAATCCACAAATTGCCAGAAAGATAGCAAAAATGTATAGATAGCGACGGACAATACTTTGAATACGGTACCTTGTATCATATCATTACAATAAACGTGTTTTTTCTGTAGAAAAATTCCGGTTTCATACTTACACACCTTGTATATATACATACACTCATTTTTACAGATATAGATTTAGCTTTTGAAGTTTAAATAATGTTGTAAGTTAAATCTTTACTAATAATATAAAGCAGTAGAGTTTGTTTGTTTGAACGCGCTAATCTCAGGAACTACTGGTTCGATTTGAAAAATTCTTTTTGTGTTGAATAGTCCATTTATCCAGAAAGACTTTAGTGCTATAGTTTGAAAAGATTCAATAAGCCGATTCGTTTTTTATTCGAATTCAAAGGCAAGTTTCACATAAATCGACCAATACTGGGGTTAAAAATTACTTGCACATATTAATGTTACATATCGTTGGAAGCAGGAAAATTTTGTCCGTCCTAAGCAGTTTGTTTCGA
>JAXGGA010015722.1:0-28396 GCA_038373865.1 Uloborus plumipes
AGTTTGGCAATTAATATCTAGAAATAGAATAATGCAACTATATATTTTTTATGAAATAAGGTCCAATTACGTATTTTTAAAACTTAAAATTGTCATGCAAATTCTGTCCAGAATTTTTTCAAACAGTCCCCTGCCACAAATTCGAAGCTCCAATAGAAAAAATCTGTTACTCTTGCAAATGTTTTTTGGCATGAAATTTAAAGTAATCAGTGTGAATTTGCTGAGAATGGTGTTAAAACCATACTTTGTTTAGTTTCAGAGCCACATTTGTGATGAACGTAAGCATCTGGGTCGTTGTGAAAACAGTCCGGGAAGTGATTTTATTAACCCATTAATGCCTGAAATTTTTTTTCCAAAGATATTTTGTGTACTGGTTACAAACAGTGCTTAATGGACAGGAAAAATAACAAAAAAAAAATATTATGCAAAAAAAATTTTTTTTATTAAGAAAAGAAAAATTGTCCCTTAAAAGATAGACCATAGAGAGTACATACTTTTTTTACTAAAATTTTTTTCTGCCTACGATATAATATTTAAAAAGACATTTTATAAGAAGAAATAAAATCAACAATTAACATAAACTGGGAAGCTGGGAATAGCTTTGAAAACTTAGCTTTTTTTCTTGAGATTGTGAGCGATGTCTAATTTGATAAAAATCATATTAAAACTGCTACAGAACACACTTTACAATGGTTATGTGCTGCAATCTGTAAAAAACGAATTGAAACACTGCCAAGGTACTAATTGAACGCTATTATTTGGTTGAAATGTTCATTTTGGGGAAATTCAGATCCTTTTTTGGACCGTCCCTAAAAAGGGACGCTAGACATTAATGGGTTAGTGTTAATTAGCTTAATCATGAAACATATTAGCTATTATGTCCACGACTTGTGCTTAAATTTATAGGTAGTCTCGTAACTAATTATGCTCCAATAGTTTTGCAAATGTTACACAACAAAGAGCAAAAACACAGTCCCCAGGCACAGGCCATTGCCTAGTTATAGGCAGGGGACTTACCCCTATCATGGTTTATCGGAAAAACAAACTTCAATTGGCCCTCTTTCGAACCAAAGTAATAGATTCATTTTCTGAGCAATCTATATCTATAAAAATGAGTGTATGTATATATACTTGTTCTCTATACAAATCCACAGTTTGCGTCAGATTTTCATCAAACTTGACACAGAGGTTCCTTAATGCCCTAGAATTCTCATAGGCGGGGTCTTGAAATTTTAAAAAATCTAAAAAGCTGAAATTTAAATTTTTTGTCAAAAAAATGACCCTTTTATAGGAATCTAGCCTATTTATATTGTAATCGAGATAGGCCTTTTAGCATTCAAATTGATGAAATTTAAGATTTTTAAATATGAATATTTTCCAACAATGATTACGATTAAAGCAATGAATTTTCAATTTAAGGCTCACCTATTTCCTTTTAGCATTGAAATAAGTAAAAAACAATCATAATTCATGCGGACTTCATAAAAAGAACCACGAATTTGAATTTCAAATTTGCAATGCGACGACAGTTGCGTCTGTAATGGAGATAAGCCTTCAGAACAAGAAATAAATTTATTTCTGAGTTATAATAATTTTTACTTTGTAGGTGGGAACAATTAATAGAGAAAAGTTAATATTTTAAATTTGTCGGGTGAAATTGATGCAATTTTTTCACTTCCATGTGCATATATTTCATGCCAGTGGACGCGGCAAAGCATAAACAACATTTATCTTTAATTTTCACCTTTTGATAAGACTTTTTCTGTAAACGTTTGACTTTCTGTAATCTTTTAGTTTTTTTCAAAGTTTGTACCTAAGAGACACATTGATGCAAATTATTTTATACCCATATAATTAGAACTCTTTCAAACTTTTTTCCCTGAATGCTATGTTGTATTAATAAGCACCCGGGCAACGCCGGGTATTAAGCTAGTAGTATTATAATTATACGCACACTTCAAAAAACCATGCCCGGACAGAATCCGTGTGGAAAATGACGAGTTTGCAGGAATCGCCCATAAGCAAGATAAATTAAACACTTCTAAACTTTAAAATTATTTCCATACTTTTATTAATACAAGAACACAAATGTCATTTTGTACAAATTGTGTATGGCTTAAAAATGGCTGTCGGAAAAAGTAATGCTAAGCCCAGAGAAAACCAAAAAAGTAAATAAATAAATAAAATCCACAATACAATTCAAAGAAAACATGATGGTAGGAATACTTTAAAACTAAAACTTCAACGCGACAGACCAAATCTCATTCAGTTATTAAATACAGATATGCAGATATTCTTATTTACTACTGATAAATCGAAAAAACCATCCCTTCAGTTTTCGAAATGTATTCATTGATCTTGAAAGATACTTGCACAGTGAGAAGCTAAAAGATGTTAGTGGATTATATAAAAGTTGGAGAAAAACCCGTGCTAGGTTCAAACACTAGGTTTGAATTGTTGGTTGACCCTTTCATTGAAAAGTGTTGTCTAGATGCTTCTTTTGTTCTCTAAAATGTTCCTTAAAAATTAAATATATACTGTCGTCCCCGCTTAATCGAGTAACGGATAAACGAATACCCCGCTTATACGAATAAGCGGAATCTCGGAGCTGATGCCATAGACGTGATATTAAAGGTCCCGCTTAATCGAATACCCCATTTAAAGGAATAATGTTTTTTGGAACCGACAGTATTCATTTAAGCGGGGACGTCAGTATATATATATATATATATATATATATATATATATATATATATATATATATATATATATATACAGGGTGTCCACTCCAATCGTGGACCAATAGCTAATTTCTAAACCGTTAGAGATAAGCATATAGTTTATTTAGGAAAAAATCTCCAAATTACGAAAGGAATTTTGGGTCTATTCAATGTTTTTCAAAAAATCAAATTTTGAAAGAGTTACGAAATTTAAATTTTTATACAGCCCCCCAGTCCTATCCATCATATTTAGTAAAACATTCTTGACACTGTAACGTTTAAAACTAAAAAAAAATCACTCTTCTACGACAAAAATTGACCGAGTTATGACGTTTTGAAAAATCAAGATTTTGAAGGATTTCGCATACGGTCCCTAAAGCGATCTCTCGATGACGTAATGAAACAATGCAAAATCTTGATTTTTCAAAACGTCATAACTCGGTCAATTTTTGTCGTAGAAGAGTGATTTTTTTTTTGTTTTAAACGTTACAGTGTCAAGAATATTTTACTAAATATGATTGATAGGACTGGGGGGCTGTATAAAAATTTAAATTTCGTAACTCTTTCAAAATTTGATTTTTTGAAAAACATTGAATAGACCCAAAATTCCTTTCGTAATTTGGAGATTTTTTCCTAAATAAACTATATGCTTATCTCTAACGGTTTAGAAATTAGCTATTGGTCCACGATTGGAGTGGACACCCTGTATATATATATATATATATATATATAATATATATATATATATATATATATATATATATATATATATATATATATATATATATTATATATATATATATATATATATACACACATATAAGTATCACCTAAATACACGAAGTTTAACAGCCAAACAACCAAATTGATAGCTAATACATTACAATTGAAACAATTCTCCACAAGCACACTCGAGAACCTTCCTGGAACATAGTTTGGTACCTTTGAAATTAAACGCATTCCTGCAGGTCGATGATCCTTAACTAAAATCGGATTTCCAAACATTTAACGTTGATCTATTCTGCAGCTGGAACAGCGTAATGCGGAATTTTAAAATGAGGACAGTTTCTCTACATCACTGCAACATATTGAAATCTTTCTGAAAAATTATCTGACAGGAATATTTCACACACAGTAACTCCTTTATATATGTATATAAATTTTCCTACATCATTGAACTAAACATGAATAGGTTCTTCGCTTTTAGTGTTGAATTCATCTCGTTTCTTCTAAATTAGATGATTAGTTAATCTAAATGTTTACTTATAAAAACTGAAGACATAAATATTAAAATTAAACAAAAGAGGAAAAAAAATTTCATAAGAATTAACGTGAAAGTTAATTCTTAACGTGAAAGTTCCCCCACCCCACTTCCCCCAATAGATCTCTTTGCGTCATGTTTTGATACGTTAAAATTTGAGCATATATATGCACATGCCAAGTTTGAAATTTTCTTCATGAATATTTTATTTCTAACCTTATCTTACTAAATTGAAATAGTAATTTTAATTAGAATCAAAAGTAATCTCAAATATCTTTCCCAATGAACTTTTTAGAAAATTCGTGACTAATATTGCAATTACATAGTTTATACTGTATCATGTTGGTAGGAACCTGAATGATAAAAGCTTTTGTCAGACTTGAGAAAACATGGTTGACTCAGAGAGCAGATTCCAAAATTTCTCCATTTCCACTACACAGTTTTCATAATCAAAATGTGCCTATCCTGTACGACATACATAATTTTAATTTTGGTTGTATTACATATAGTTTCTTTTCATTGCATGCTAGCAGTTTTTGTCGCTCAATTCGAAAATGTATGGAAATTTCGCTTAAAATTGGAAAACAAAAAAAGAATGAAGCCTAATATTAAAAAGGGATGCACCGAATAATAGGTACATCCCTTTTCAGTGCACCATGATTAATCGGCAGTAATCGGCCACTTTGTCGATTATTTATAATCGACAAAACTGGGCTGATTAATCGGCAAAAAAATTATTTTTCAAATACATGTTATAAGTGTACCTTCAATGAGGAACTATGATAAATCTGTGGGGCTTGGTTCTAAAAGGGCCTAAGTCAAAGATGTTAGTTTCGAGAAAATGGCGATGAAAGATATTTGAGATTTTTTAAAATGCTATAACTTTCTTATATTAAGATTCCCATTATTATTTTTTGGTATTTGTTTCTTGTTAGTGTAAAGAAACATTATTTTATCATATGAAATTTTTTAACCTGTTACTATTTTATGTAAATATTATGACATTGGCCCTTTTTGAATTTAAAGCTACTGCAACAATACAACCAATTTTAGTTTGATATTACACATTGGCCTTTGTAGAATTAGAGTTTTACTAAATTGGAAACTTTTGATGTAAATAAATACAATGTGAAAAAATTGACATTGGCCATTTTAGAACCAAGCCACAGAAATAAATTTGTTAAATAAATTTGTTTGTTTGTTGAGTAAATAAATGTAATTTTCTACAAACACATGACATATACAATAGGGTGGGCCGAAAATGACTTTTATTTTTTTTTCGATGACGAGGTATGCGGAAAAGGTGCCATTGGGGGCACAAAGCACTCACAAAAAATTTGAAATTTTTTGCACAATTTCTTGATCTGCCGCAATCGCCTTGAAGTTTCGGAAAAATGCTAATTTTTGATGTTTTTCGTAAAATTTGTCAAAATTTTTTTTAAATATTTTCAGTGATAGGTGTAACTTACAAGGTACTATTAGGGGCACTAAGTTCACATAAGAAATTTGAATTATTTTGCTCCATTTCTTGATCAGCCATAAACGCTTGGGGGCTTCAGAAAAATTGCTAAAATTGGATATTAAAGCAAAATTTGTGAAATTTTTTTAAAAAATTATTTTCGGTAATGGGGAGAGCAAAAAAGGCTCACTATTATCATTAAATTAACATTAAAATTGAATTGTAAATGATATTTATTTAATTTGTCACAAATACGGGGAAAATTCGGAAAAAATGCTTTTTTTTTAAATGATCCAATTTATTTATTAATTTTTAAGCTTTATAAAAATTCCGTCCAAGTGTTGAGAGACAATTTAGGAGTCTGAAATGAGAAGTAATTTATCAAATAATCTGCATTTTTATTTTAAAATTCGTTAGAGTTACAAATTAGTTATTTATTACTATTGAATTAAAACAATGTGTTAACTGAAAGTGCTTCACAGTTCTCAGCTTATTGCGCATCCAAATATCTTGCAAAATAATCCAGAACTCAACGCGAGGAGGTGGCTGCACGAGTTCCACCAGCCCTCCACCTAAAAATATTATATTCACATTGTTTTGCATTCTTCGTGCAACAAAGTCCTTCTTCGAATTAAACGTCGACATTTTTATCCTGGCTTGTATCTTTGCTCTGACGAAGGTATCTCTGTCCTCATGGCCACATACGTGCATTGCCACTTCAATCACTATTTTAATTGTTCTTTTCACAGCTTGCGTGTGACTTGAAAAGTGGACTGAAGCTTCATCTAAAACCAAGCCTGATTCTATGTTTCTCTCAATCTCTTCGAATGAAAGATTCTTTGTAATTGGATTAATATTCTCAGGATGGCTATATTATGCATTTCTTTGAACCACCGAATGCACTATCGTTAAGTCATCAGAGAGGAAGTTTGAGAGCAGAACTATTTTCCACAAATGTCTCGGTCCATCTGCTCCCCCTGGTAGCTTCCTCACTGAGAACGATACTCTGCGCATAAACTCGTACTACGTCATTCTACTCTTCAGCTTCCTCCCTGATGACTTAACGATAGTTCATTCGGTGGTTTAAAGAAATGCATAATATAGCTATCCTGAGAATATTAATCCAATTACAAAGAATCTTTCATTCGAAGAGATTGAGAGAAACATAGAATCAGGCTTGGTTTTAGATGAAGCTTCAGTCCACTTTTCAAGTCACACGCAAGCTGTGAAAAGAACAATTAAAATAGTGATTGAAGTGGCAATGCACGTATGTGGCCATGAGGACAGAGATACCTTCGTCAGAGCAAAGATACAAGCCAGGATAAAAATGTCGACGTTTAATTCGAAGAAGGACTTTGTTGCATGAAGAATGCAAAACAATGTGAATATAATATTTTTAGGTGGAGGGCTGGTGGAACTCGTGCAGCCACCTCCTCGCGTTGAGTTCTGGATTATTTTGCAAGATATTTGGATGCGCAATAAGCTGAGAACTGTGAAGCACTTTCAGTTAACACATTGTTTTAATTCAATAGTAATAAATAACTAATTTGTAACTCTAACGAATTTTAAAATAAAAATGCAGATTATTTGATAAACTACTTCTCATTTCAGACTCCTAAATTGTCTCTCAACACTTGGACGGAATTCTTATAAAGCTTAAAAATTAATAAATAAATTGGATCATTTAAAAAAAAGCATTTTTTCCGAATTTTCCCCGTATTTGTGACAAATTAAATAAATATCATTTACAATTCAATTTTAATGTTAATTTAATGATAATAGTGAGCTTTTTTTGCTCTCCCCATTACCGAAAATAATTTTTCAAAAAAATTTCACAAATGTTGCTGTAATATCCAATTTTAGCAATTTTTCTGAAACCCCCAAGCGTTTATGGCTGATCAAGAAATGGAGCAAAATAATTCAAATTTTTTATGTGAACTTAGTACCCCTAATAGTATCTTTTAAGTTACACCTATCACTGAAAATATTTAAAAAAAAATTTTGACAAATTTTACGAAAAACATCAAAAATTAGCATTTTTCCGAAACTTCAAGGCGATTGCGGCAGATCAAGAAATTGTGCAAAAAATTTCAAATTTTTTGTGAGGGCTTTGTGCCCCCAATGGCACCTTTTCCGCATATCTCGTCATCGAAAAAAAAATAAAAGTCATTTTCGGCCCACCTTAATATACAATAGGGTTGGCAGAAAATGACTTTTTTTTCGATTGTGGGGAATGCGGAAAAGGTGCTATTGGGCAGCAAAGTGCACATAAAAAATTTGAAATTTTTTGGTCACTTTCTTGATCTGCCGTAAATGCGTTGAAGTTTGGCAAAAATGCAGTTTTTCCGAGATTTTTAGTAAATTATTTTAAAGAAAAATTTAAAATAATTTACCAAAAAATGTATAATTCCTTCATTTTCCACAAATGCCTAGAAGATTTGGCAATTTCCTGTATTTTTCTACGTTTTAAATTCTATACGTCAAAACGTTAAAATGTTGTTTTCGCCCTACTTATCTGAAATAACTACATTGTTTGTCACATGATGCATTTTTAAATGTTCGGTGCTGAAATTTTTTTGAAAATAATTCCCTAAAAATCTCAAAAAACTGCTATTGCGGCAGATCAAGAAATTGACCAAAAATTTCAAATTTTTTATGCGCACTTTGCTTTCCAATGGCACCTTTTCCGCATCTCCCATCATCGAAATAAAAAAATCATTTTCGGCCCACCCTAATATACAATGCTGCAACATTTTCTAAGTGTCGATATTTTTCTTCTTTTTAGCGCAGTGCGTTTAGATAACTTAATAATTTTCGCACAAAATAAAAGTCTGGAATTAAATGGCGACCAATAATTAAAAAAAAAGAAACCATTTAAAGTTCTCTTAATTTAGCCTAAACACCTCAGCATCTCCCCATTTATTTATTTTTTTTCATGTCTAGTCAACATAATGTAAGTTTATTCGCAATAATATAGAAATTAACTCATAGAAATTTAATGAAATTTTGAAATTGTTTTGTGAAAATTAGGAAAATAGAGAAAAGTAAATAGTCACTCTGAATTATTGATAAAATCGAAGTTGTGAAAGGAAAAAAATTAGTTGAGAAATTAGTAGTATTAAAAATATCATTCCTGATCACTAATGGGCTCTGCCGATTAATCAGTGATCGGTATTCGACCAATTTGTTAATCAGTTCATTCCTATTATTAAAGAAAAAAAAACTTTCTCTTGTACATCTATGCCGCAGTACATTTTTGCTAAAATGTAAACTTCGTTCTTCTCTTGTTATTACTATCACCGCAACAATAAAGTTAGTTTTCAATGTTCACGCATTGATATAATATTAAAATAGAAGTACCATGGGTATAAAATTTATCAACACCTATCTCTGATCTTGCAACAAATTCTAATGTTATTTCGGAACTGATGAAATGATCTTAAAGATAGAGTAAAAACTAATAAAGTACTTTATCGGAGCGAAGTTTCTTAAGAACAAAAACTTATTATCAAAAGAGATACTATATTTATTACTTATCTTAAGAAGCTTTTCTAGTTTTAATATTGAATTATCGTATCTTATCACTAAGAAAAGTTATTCATCTCATCGAAACTTTTTTTGTGTGTGTTCACCAATATTTTTCGGATGGAACCAGATTTTTATTTCTCTGTTATCAATGTCGTTATGTGTACACTAAAAGTTACCAATGTAAGTTCAGACTTATTGCTTTCGAGCAAACGTAATTTAGTAACTTAGCATACAAATGGTTCAACCGATATGATTCGACCCCTGACGTGAGCTGTTTTTTTTTTTTTTACTTCCTTTTGCGTAGTAAAGAAGTATTGTGATCGTAAAAAAAAAATTCACTCAAATTTCGATCTAAATTTTGGTTTTGCTCACCCCCGAATGATTATTGAGTAGTTTTTTCGACATGCCAGCACGTGCATATGAATCTAACAACATATAAACGGCCGAAAAATCCTTTTCGACCATCCCCGAGTTCATTAAGACGAGTTTTCTCGTGATGCCTGTGTGTACGTATGTATGTGCGTATATATGTATGTGCACGGTGGATCTGCGATCGGCTTGAATCAAACTCGGAACCCTCCGATTGCGAGTCCAATGCCTTTCCGATCTTGCCACCATGATCAAATTTTCTACACAGTGCAGTGGGACCTAAACTACGAACCAACAAAGAAGATCCGACAGTATATGGTTTTATTGTGTCTCAGTTTCTAACAGAGTGCATTAAGTAAAGAAGAATGCAATTAGTTCTTAGCTTGAAACCCAAGAGAGAGCAAACACCTCCAAAAATTACCCAGTAACTTAAGCAATAGTTTCAGGAGAGAAACCCCATTCACGTAATGCCGCGTTCATATTCAGCACCTTCTTTTCTGAATTCTAAACTGAGAGAGGCGATCAGCGAAAAAAAAAAGGAAAGCATTTCCTGAGGAGCAAAATAAAATTTTTATTTGACCTTGTCCTCAACGGTATTTGGCATGAGTAGAAAACATATTTCACTATTTCAATAAAAACAAAGAATAAAATTTGCTCTCCCAAGGCTTTTTCCTAAAGATTTGTTGAATGACACACCTTGCATACAGTTGTTTTGTAATGCATTATGTAATTTCAAATCTCAGGATATTTTGCGAAATTAACCCAAACGAATGAACTCACCCTCACCCGAGAGAAACAATTACAACTACACTGTAAAAAATGAATGTTGTTTTTGCAGTATAATAAAGCTAATTTGATAGTGGTAAACTAAAAATGGCGAAATTTACAGTACTAAACTGTAAAACTTCTAATTTTACAATAATAAACTAAAAATGCTAATTTTACAGTTTATTACCGTGCATTTTACAGTTTTAAACTGGAACCTCTGCTGCCAGTATTATACTGTTGCTTTAACGGTATAATACAGCTACATTTTACGGCGATAAATTGTAAAATTTCTAACTTTACAGTAAGAAGCTGTAAAATTGCTAGTTTTACAGTTTATTACTGTTCATTTTAGTTTTAAATTGGAACCTCGGTTGCCAGTATTATACTGTAAAAACAACAGTTCCTTTTTTTTTTCAGTGTATTTTTTTCCCAAGCAAACATTTTTTTAAACAATTCTTTAGTTATCCAAAAAAATGTATATTGACTCCTAGCTCAGTTTATCATCTCTTGAAAAATTCCTTAACTTTCTGGAGTAACCAAAAGTTAGTGAGAAGTCAGAAATCCTCAGAAAATGATGATGCTTTGAAAAAATATAATTTTAAAAAGCATTTAAAAATTAATTATTTGTTGAAGACAATGTTATCACTTCCAATGACACTGTACTGTCCGTCCGTGAAGACCGCGTCTAGCCCTCGCGAAACATTCCACTTGAAAAGGGGTGATGGGTTATGAGGGGGAACTTTCCGAAGTTTTCAATTTAAAACTTGCATTTGCTCTTCTTTGGACGTATTGAACTAAACTATTGCATTTGAAATTAGCATACGTTGTTTGATACGGCTGAAAATGCTTCTTATTATTCTTCCCCTTATTCTTATCTTACCTATCCCCAAAATTTTGGCAACATCAGAGAAGACCTGACGCATGCGTAAATGCGCGAAAGGTTTTACCTAAGAAAATCAGACAGTAACTCAAATTAGATCTGTTGTGGAGGAGGGGGAGGAATAGAAAGGAAAGTGACAGATGATAACAACAAATGTGTGGTTAAACAACTCTCAACAAACGCAATAACTTTTCTTTTGCAGAAAAACTTTTCGCATATTTTTGAAGCCAGGGATGGAAACAATGATGATTTTCGTGTTATGAGTAATACCCAAGGAACAATAACACAAGAAGAAGACAGAAAGACAGTTCAAATGAAAATTTTCAACTTATTTTTCGATGTATAGAATTATTTACAAAAATCAATTATGCATGTTTTGTTTTATTTTTTAACTAACCCATTTTTTACGAGCACTTGGTTTTTACTATAAAACGCCGCGGTCAATTCTCGTTCGTTATAAGTGAGTTAATTCTTTATACTGTTCTACTAGCATCATACTTGCATTTTATTTGATGCTTATAGCACTACTGTGGTTTACAACGAATTTTAGCTGCATAGAATCATTTTTATGCTGCAACTTCGTCTCGACTCTGTTTTAAATCATTCAATTATGTTGTTTAGCAAAAACACATTAGCCAAATGTGTATAATCACCCGTCTTTGTGAAAAAAAAAAAAAAAAAAAAAAACTACTTATATCTCACATGGCTACTTTTACGGGTTCAATCTACTTATATTAAAAACTGAGTATCTTTCTAACTATCTTTCTTTCTAACTATCTTTCTTTCTAACTATCTTTCTTTCTAACTATCTTTCTTTCTATCTTTCTATGTCACGCTTCTTTCTCCTGAACGCCAATGAACTGAAAGTCGAACCAGGTACCGATAGATAGGTAATTTTTCAAGCTTCATTAGTTTCAATCTATATAATTATACGATTTTAATTAGCGAAGATATCAATTAATAAGTAGTCAAGTTTAAAGCGATTAAGCCTAATAAATGATCAAATATGAAATCAATTCTTGCATTGCAAAACGTGGTTGCCATGCCATGAAACAGTAATAAAAATGAAAATGAGAATTTTGAATGAAGGCTTAACTAAATCAAACACGAAACTCATAAGCGGGCGACTTACTTAGGCAGGAATTCAAGTGAAACACGGACGATCGCAACTCACCAATGCAATCGCAAATTCCCAAATTTGTGGATTCAAGTGAAACGAATTCACTTGAATTCGACTTCCAATAACGATTGCAATATGCGATCGCCTCGAAGCGATTGCAATGGTGTTTCACTTGAATTCGGCCCATAGTATTTTTATCGCTAGCTACTTGTAATATTTTGAAACATTCATTTGTTGAAGAGCCATCTACTTATATTAAAAACTGAGTATCAATGTCTGCTTTTTCTCCTTTGAGCGAGCTGAACTTACTGAAACTTTCCTCACCATCTTGAAGGCGCGAAGCATCTCAATAATTCGAATGATTTTTTTTATACAGGAAAAAAGTAAAGGCGTGAAGCGCCTGTTAGCGAGCCGCCTTGGCGGGGAGTAGTTTGACATTTTCCTCACTACTTTCAGGGCACGAAGTGCCCGTGCAACGCCGGGCCACGTTCGTGGTACGTCTTGAAATCGAATGAACATTAAATTATATCAAATAAAACTTCAGAATGAGGTAAAAGTTAGAGAGGGGGGACGTTATGCATCAACATGCCGCAGGAAGCTAATCTAGCTGCCCTGGCAGCTAGTCTACTTATATTAAAAACTGAGTATCTTTCTAACTATCTTTCTTTCTAACTATCTTTCTATCTTTCTTTCTATCTTTCTATGTCACGCTTCTTTCTCCTGAACGCCAATGACCTGAAAGTCGAACCAGGTACCGATAGATAGGTAATTTTTCAGGCTTCATTAGTTTCAATTGATATAATTATACGATTTTAATTAGCAAAGATATCAATTAATAAGTAGTCAAGTTTAAAGCGATTAAGCCTAATAAATGATTAAATATGAAATCCATTCTTGCATTGCAAAACGTGGTTGCCATGAAACAGTGATAAAAATGATAATGAGAATTTTGAATGAAGGCTTAACTAAATCAAACACGAAACTCATAAGCGGGCCACTTACGTAGAATTTTTATCGCTAGCTACTGGTAATATTTTGAAACATTTATTTGTTGAAGAGCCATCTACTTATATTAAAAACTGAGTATCTATGTCTGCTTTTTTCCTTTGAGCGAGCTGAACTTACTGAAACTTTCCTCACCATCTTGAAGGCGTGAAGCATCTCAATAATTCGAATGATTTTTTTTATACATATAGGAAAAAAGTAAAGGCGTGAAGCGCCTGTAAGCGAGCCGCCTTGGCGGGGAGTACTTTCTTTAAATTTTTTTCTCACTACTTTCAGGGCACGAAGTGCCCGTGCAACGCCGGACCACGTGCGTGGTATGTCTTGAAATCGAATGAACATTAAATTATATCAAATAATATAACTTCAGAATGAGGTAAAAGTTAGAGAGGGGAGACGTTATGCATCAGCATGCCGCAGGAAGCTAATCTAGCTGCCCTGGCAGCTAGTCTACTTATATTAAAAACTGAGTATCTTTCTAACTATCTTTCTTTCTATGTCACGCTTCTTTCTCCTGAACGCCAATGAACTGAAAGTCGAACCAGGTACCGATGGATAGGTAATTTTTCAGGCTTCATTAGTTTCAATCTATATAATTATACGATTTTAATTAGCGAAGATATCAATTAATAAGTAGTCAAATTTAAAGCGATTAAGCCTAATAAATGATTAAACTTCCAAGACATTTTTTCTTACCGTTGCCATTTTGAATTAAAACGTTAATTAAATTATTGAACTATTTAAAATTCCAAGATATTTATTTCTTTCCGTTGCGATTTTAAGGCAGGAATTCAAGTGAAACACGGACGATCGCAACTCACCAATGCAATCGCAAATTCCAAAATTTGGATTCAAGTGAAACGAATTTACTTGAATTCGACTTACAGTAGCGGTTGCAATATGCGATCGCCTCGAAGCGACTGCAATGGTGTTTGTTTCACTTGAATTCGGCTCTAAATTAAAACGTTAATTAAATTGAACTTTTTAAAATGAAAGAGTGTTATTTTTTTCCATTGTCATTTTAAATACGTGTTATAACAAAGTTCTAACAATTGTTTTTATTCTAATTATTAACGACATATTTTTTCTCAGGTACCATTTTGAAAATGTGTTTTTAAATAAAATTGCAATTGCTGTTTTTAGAAGGGACTTTTTCTGGCTGCGATCCATAAGTAGTCAAATTTAAAGCGAATGTTTAATTAATAAGTAGTCAAATTTAAAGCGATTAAGCCTAATTAATGATTAAACTTCCAAGACATTTTTTCTTACCGTTGCCATTTTGAATTAAAACGTTAATTAAATTATTGAACTATTTAAAATTCCAAGATATTTATTTCTTTCCGTAGCGATTTTGAATTAAAACGTTAATTAAGTTGAACTTTTTAAAATGAAAGAGTGTTATTTTTTTCATTGTCATTTTGAATACGTGTTATAACAAAGTTCTAACAATTGTTTTTATTCTAATTATTAATGACATATTTTTTCTCAGGTACCATTTTGAAAATGTGTTTTTAAATAAAATTGCAATTGCTGTTTTTAGAAGGGACTTTTTCTGGCTTTGATCCAAATATTAAAAGAACTTTTTCGTTTAGAATTTTACCGGAAGAAAGCGGTTTGGAAATAATTGTTTTTGGAAAGGAATTTTATTTGTAATTTAGGGAGAGTGCTAAGTATGCGCTACTTGACATCGTCTTTATTTTTGAGGAAGCATGTGCAAATAATTCGATTGTTTCTTTGATGCAGGAAAGCTTTTTAGCGAGCCGCTTCAGCGGGGAGTAGTTTATTAAACTTTTCCTTGGTACTGTAAAGGCGAGCCGCCTTGGCGGCGAGTAGTGAATTGAAACTTTCCTCGCTACTGTAAAGGCGAGCCGCCTTGACGGCGAGTAAACTGTTTAAACTTTCCTCATTTCTTTAAAGGCGAGCCGCCTTGGTGGCGAGTAGTTTTCTCAAACTGCCTTCACTACATTACAGCCCGTGCAACGCCGGGCTACGCAGCTAGTCTACTTATATTAAAAACTGAGTATCTAACTATCTTTCTATCTTTCTATGTCACGCTTATTTCTCCTGAACGCCAATGAACTGAAAGTCGAACCAGGTACCGATAGATAGGTAATTTTTCAGGCTTCATTAGTTTCAATCTATATGATTATACGATTTTAATTAGCGAAGATATCAATTAATAAGTAGTCAAGTTTAAAGCGATTAAGCCTAAAAAATGATTAAACGTCCAAGACATTTATTTCTTACCGTTGCCATTTGAATAAAAACGTTAATTAAATTATTGAACTGTTTAAAATTCCAAGATATTTATTTCTTTCCGTTGCGATTTTAAATTAAAACGTTAATTAAATTGAACTTTTTAAAATGAAAGAGCGTTATTTTTTTCCATTGTCATTTTGAATGCGTGTTATAACAAAGTTCTAACAATTGTTTTTATTCTAATTATTAATGACATATTTTTCCTCTGGTGCCATTTTGAAAATGTGTTTTTAAATAAAATTGCAATTGCTGTTTTTAGAAGGGGCTTTTTTTGGCTGCGATCCAAATATTAAAAGAACTTTTTCGTTTAGAATTTTGCAATTAATTTTAGAAGAAAGCAGTTTGGAAATAATTTTTTTTTGGAAAGGAATTTTATTTGTTATTTAGGGAGAGTGCTAAGTATGCGCTACTTGACATCGTCTTTATTTTTGAGGAAGCATGTGCAAATAATTCGATTGATTCTTTGATGCAGGAAAGCTTTTTAGCGAGCCGCTTTAGCGGGGAGTAGTTTATTAAACTTTTCCTTGGTACTGTAAAGGCGAGCCGCCTTGGCGGCGAGTAGTTTTTTGAAACTTTCCTCGCAACTGTAAAGGCGAGCCGCCTTGACGGCGAGTAAACTGTTTAAACTTTCCTCATTACTTTAAAGGCGAGCCGCCTTGGTGGCGAGTAGTTTTCTCAAACTGCCTTCACTACATTACAGCCCGTGCAACGCCGGGCCACGCAGCTAGTTATGTAACTATTATCTGATCTTCTAAGGTGAGGAACATGATGGCTAAAACAAGCATCAAATTAATATCTTTGCCTAAACAACAGATGAGTTCTATGCCATGACGACGGCTACAATAGTTTATGTGCACTTAGTTTTCATACTTTAATTCTTTCTCTTTGTGCCCTTGTGCCATTGTTAGCGCTAAAAGTTTAAAAGTTTAAATTCTGCAATTTCTTTTTCTCTGCATCCCAATACTTTAAAAGCACAAAAACATATTTTGAACTCACCATCGCTCAACATGTACGCAAGAAGTACTGCAATCTACACTACATTGTATGATATGTTCTACCAAACAATTGATTGTAACGAAATTGTGTGTTGCTAGGATCAAACGATTAAGAAACTTTCCAATTGTCTTAACTAATATTTATGTATTAGAAAATCAGAATAACTGAAAAAAAAATTATTTTGTCTGAAAATAGTCTCTTTAGTCTGAAAATCTCGGAAATAGCAAAAAATGACGAAAAAGAGTAAAAATGAAGGGTGTTTGAGCTGAAATTTTAGGAGAGTGATTTTGTACATAAATGAAAAAAAAAATCCGGTATGGACCCGACACTACTTCCTTTTACGTGTAAATTTCTTACTAGTTGCCTTGAGTGTTAAAAAAGTGCTTGGAGTGAGCAAGGAAACAATTCAAATATTTACTCCCCTAATCTGCCACGAAACAATGCAAAAAATATTTTGCAATGGTTAATTTTCTAAATATTGCTGATTTTAATATCATTCAGTGAATTTTTCGCAAAATATCGCAATAGCGCCAAGTTGAACCCAAATTCAAAAATAATTTTTTCGCCAAATTTGTCGCCAACTTGGCGATATGTCGCCAAGTTGGCGTCAAACACTTGGCGACCAAAAGCTTGGCGACATATCGCCAAGTGGTCGCGCCAATTCATATCACTTGAGTCTGCATTGAAATTAACACTGATTTACCCCAAAAAAGGGGTAAAACACCCCCTTGGGAACATTCAAATGCAACCACAAGAGGAGGTGCACAACTAGACCATCCTCAGAGCCTACATACCAAGCTAGAAGCTTCTACGACATATAGATTTTGAGTTATGCGACCCACATACATACATACGCACACACGTACATACAGACGTCACGAGAAAACTCGTCGTAATTAACTCGGGGGTGGTTGAAAAAAAATTTTCGGCTGCTTATATGTTGGTAGGTACATATGCACGTGCTGACAGGTCAAAAAAACTAAGGAATTTTCATTCGGGGGTGAGCAAAATCAAAATTTAGACTCAAATTTGAGTGATTATTTTTTCGCGATCACAATACTTCCTTTACTACGTAAAAGGAAGTAAAAAAATAGGGCGAGCCTTGGTTTCTGGCAAAAAAATAATTTTTGAACCACTCTACTGAGAAGTTCATAATAGGAACGAAACTTTTTGAAAATGTCCGAATACTTTTGGTGGTTACATGTATTCTATACTGATGAGCCCATAACAAGGACGAAACTGCAGTCTCTGGAGGCTGTCGGTATTTTTGATGCAGTTTTGAGATACCTTTGGTAGCATAAAGGAGACAGCCGGTTCGTGACTAGTATGAGCCCCTCCTAATCTGCAATAAGTCTAGCCATTTTCTTTTTCTTTCCTTCTCTACCGTTTAAAATACATGTTCCATTTATTTCAACAATTAAAATCAGTTAATCCCAAATATTATTTCGTTTTGATTACATTCTTCTTTCCTATTATATCACAACTACGATAAAAGCTGCGGGGTCTATCTCGGAAATCCGTCATAATATTTATTTTATTCTTTGAAAGAGTTATAATGTTGACATTTACCTCTTCTCCTTTGTGATTTTAGTAACGCAAAACAACTCTTTTATCTCTTAGCGACAACTAAACAAGTGACGATTGTTGGACGGTCCATAATAAAGTTCCTCGAACCGGTTTCATTTATCTTTGAAGTTAGATAAAGTATCGTTTTTTAAAAACTCAGATTTTAAAAACTCATAAAAAATATCAGAAACTTGTTCCATAAAAAAATTGTTTGATAAAAAATGTATATTACCATTTTGGCTTTTATATATATCCAAAGGTGAGTTTGTAAATTTTCCAGTAGGTGTTATCTTTCGCATGCAGATTGAAAACAGAAAATGACACAGTTTCTGTTTTCAATCAATTTGTTATTGTTTATTACAATTATTTATTTTTAAGTATTTAAGCCACGATAAAAAATAACCCTTTCTTTTAAAATTGATAGCAACATTAATGAATGTTGTCCTACTTTTACTGAAATAATTTACCTGGTATCCTATTTCTAATTTCTGACGTAGCTTAAAGTTACCCTAAATGGCAACGTAATTTTGAACCAGGTAAATTTTCCATTTTAAATGGATTCAATAGGTCATTATTATTTCTTAATTTTTGATAACCATGTACTATTTTAGGAGCGTTTCTTCCGTTGTGTGCCAGGAAACACAATAAAGCTAATAAAATATAGGTGGAGCAGTTTTAAACTAGCTGTCGTGGCCGTCACGAAACTTTCTTCTATATCTATCTTATGAATTCCGGTTACAAAATAAAATACGTACTCGCCCGAGTAATTGGAGACAGTTACAATTTCCCAATTATCGTAATAACCCTGCAAATTCAGAATCAACGAGCGAAATTGGAAATCATTGCAAAAGCCTTGTTTAGATAAATTGCAAACATTTTATTTGTTAGTAAAAAGAAATTGGCAACAGTTAAAAATTTCAAATCATTCAAAGTTTTCAGCTGTTTTGATAATTAAATAGCGTGAAAGCGATTTTTTAATGAATTAATTTTTCGCATTGTTGACTAAGCGCAAAGATCACCCCATCCTCCCCCTGAGGAGATTGGCGACAAAATTTAATCGATGCTTGCTTCCATATTGAGTTAGTGTTATTCCAAATTTCATTCAAATCGCAGCAATATTTCCCGAGATACAGTAGGTGCAATGACAAAATAAGCACTTTTGATTGCTCCACCCCCCCTTGGAGATATTGACAAACAAATTGAATCAGCACCTGTACTCAGTAGGGTCTACCTATGTACCAATTTTCGTTTGATTCCGCCGATTACTTCCTGAGATATAGCAATCACCCCCGCGCAGAACACGTGCGATTGCTCCACCCCCCTTGGAGATATTGACAAACAAATTGAATCAGCACCTGTACTCAGTAGGGTCTACCTATGGACCAATTTTCGTTTGATTCCGCCGGTCACTTCCTGAGATATAGCACTCACTCCCGCGCAGAACACGTGCGATTGCTCCACCCCCCTTGGAGGAATTCGCTAAACAAAGTCAGGTGCACCAGTTCACATGGTGGTACATATGTGCAAAAATTTTTGTTCGATTTCATGCAGTAGTTTTTGCTCTAGCGCGGCCACAAAAACTGGTCACACACATACAGACTCACACACAGACAGACACACACACACACACACACACACACAGACAGACATTTTCCAAAAATGGTCGAAATGGACTCAGCGCACCTCAAAACGTGCAAATCCGTCAAAATTCGACATTCGAAAATTTTCACGAAACCAATACTTTCTTCTATATATTAGATATAGAAGAAAGTAAAAAAGAAACGTTGACTCAAAGTTACCATGAAGGACTACTTACACTGCAAAAAAATAACTGTTGTTTTTATAATATAATACTGGCAGCCGAGGTTCCAATTTAAAACTGTAAAATGCACAGTAATAAACTGTAAAACTAGCAATTTTACAGTTTCTTACTGTTAAGTTAACAATTTTAGTTTATTGCCGTAAAATTTAGCTGTATTACACTGTAAAAACAACAGTATAATGCTGGCAGCAGAGGTTCCAGTTTAAAACGGTAAAATGCACTGTAATAGACTGCAAAGTTGGCAATTTTGCAGTTGATATCTAAAATTAGCAATTTTACAGTTTAGTACTGTAAAATTAGAAATTTTACTGTTTATTAATGAAAAATTAGCTATTTTTACAGTTTATTACAATAAAGTTAGCTGTATAACACTGTAAAAACAACATTCATTTCTTACAGTGTATTCACAAATAGTATTTATCACATGTTTCAACAATAATAAAGTTTCTCATTCTGAATCTTTGATACAATAGTAATCATTTCAAAAACTTCTTTTTTTAATATCGAGTACAGTGGGCTCTGGTTAATTGAATCAGCCGCTGCAATGAATGAAATCGTGAAAAACAGTTTAAATAAAGTTCAGTCATATTAAATTAGCCGCTTAATAGAACCAGCCGCTGTATTGTAGCAAAACTGTAAAAAACAACATAATAAAAAACAACATTTCATTCATACAAGCAGCGGATATTGTCTCAGAAAACAGGTAGGGGAATGCGGGGCAAAGTGAAATAGTAAAATATTTTCAGTTTGCAGCACCACCAATCTAACAATATTTTAATTAAGTTCCTAGACATATAGTGGATTCCTGTCAAAAAAAAGTAGCTCCAATGATCTACGAAGAAAATTATACAAGTCATTTTCAAAATTTGATAACTTTATTGTAATAATCGTGGTTTTTCAAAAATACTCCCTGTTATTATAAAATGATAAAATTTTTGTAATTATCATTTTAACTATTAATTGGGATCTAATGGTACCCAGTGCAGTCCTTACTTACCTTATATTAGGCATGTTTTGATTTTAAATGTTCAACGTAATTTGCCAAATGGACGCGGAGCAAGGAGGATGGGGCAAAGTGAAATAGTTCATTTCGTTTGCTAATGCATTCATATACCAAACCACGTACGTATTTCTTCATTTATTAATTTATTCACACTCTTCTTTTTAATTTACTTATATATTTATTCATTTTCTCATATATTGACAAATTCATTTTTTGTTTATTTATTTATTCGTTTATTTTTTCATTAATAATTCAGTTTTTCGTTTGTATAGTATCCAAACGTATACGCATCACTTGATGAAAATTACTGCAATTCAGCAAATGAAAAATGTTTCGTTACAAAAATATTGTATTTTTCAATTTGCCTCATGGTTTTTTGAGGTGAAAAATTTCCACCTTTCTTTGAAGGTGCAAAATAACTGCCAAAAATTAAAAATAACTTTTCAACGATAGTTGTATTACAAAATACATTATTCATTATTCATGTACACTAATTTTCAGACAAATTTCCAATTTGTTCATTTTGAAACAGGTGTGTTCTCTTAGCTATTTCACGTTGCCCTACATTCCTCTACCTTGTGAATGTTCATGTTCAGCATAATATAAAAGTGGAACGAAAAAAAAGGCGAGAATTTGGATTGATATTTGTTCATAGTCAAACATTTTTTTTCAGACTTTTTTTGTCTCTCCATTCTTTCTAATCCTTATAGAATTTCTTTCGTGAAGTGTATCTTAAAACTGAATAGTAATGTAAACGTTAAATTAACAGCGTTAAATATTCATAAATTTGCAAAAAATATATTGTAAATCGGGGGGGGGGGGATAACTGTTTTGCTAGTAACTCATAGTGGTTTAGAAATGAAAAAAAAAAAAAAAAGTTGGGTGTTCAGCAATCAAGACCCAATGTAGCAACAAGGTGTATGTATACATTTTGGGGTCTTAGGTACGCATTTAGAACTATGATTTTCTTCTATTTCTAAATATTTGACGCTGAACCTTTACCAGTTTATTTGATTTTAAAAACATTTTTAATATAAAAAGTGGATGCAGTTTCGGACTTAATTGCCAGAATTCGTTGCCTCATTGCTCAATGTTTAATTTTTAGATTATCCATTACTGTTAAAATACGTAAATCTACTTATATTAAAAACTGAGTATCTTTCTAACTATCTTTCTTTCTATGTCACGCTTCTTTCTCCTGAACGCCAATGAACTGAAAGTCGAATCAAGTACCGATAGATAGGTAATTTTTCAGGCTTCATTAGTTTCAATTTATGTAATTATACGATTTTAATTAGCGAAGATATCAATTAATAAGTAGTCAAATTTAAAGCGATTAAGCCTAATAAATGTTTAAATATTAAATCCATTTGTTGCAAAACGTGGTTGCTATGAAACAGTAATAACAATTATAATGAGAATTTTGAATGAAGGCTTAACTAAATCAAACACGAAATTCATAAGCGGACTACTTATGTAGTATTTTTATCGCTAGCTACTTGTAATATTATGAAACATTCATTTGTTGAAAAGCCATCTACTTATATTAAAAACTGAGTATCAATGTCTGCTTTTTTCCTTTGAGCGAGCTGTGAACTTACTGAAACTTTCCTCATCATCTTGAAGGCGCGAAGCATCTCAATAATTCGAATGATTTGTTTATATAGGAAAAAAGTAAAGGCGTGAAGCGCCTGTTAGCGAGCCGCCTTGGCGGGGAGTAGTTTCTTGAAATTTTCCTCACTACTTTCAAGGCACGAAGTGCCCGTGCAACGCCGGGCCACGTAAGCGGTATGTCTTAAAATCGAATGAACATTAAATTATATCAAATAATATAACTTCAGAATGATGTAAAAGTTAGAGGGGGGACGTTATGCATCAACATGCCGCAGGAAGCTAATCTAGCTGCCCTGGCAGCCAGTATTTAAATTAAATTTTAAAAAGTATTAAAATAACAAAATATTTAAAATATTTAAATGAGATTTTCCTTTCTTATATTTGTTTACGTATGTTTTTAAGCAAAAAAATGTTTCTTTTCTTTCTTTTTTTTTTTCCTTGAAAATGTAAAATACATACCACTGAATCATAATAATTCACCACATATTAACTATTAAGAAAATTTTGAAGTAAAATTAGTTCAATGATTCAGAATTCATGTCTCAAACTCGAAAATTTGCTTTACTTTTTTTTTTTTTTTTTTTTGCTTGATTTAGATCTTTGAAAATCTCCACATCATCCAAAATTGATCCAATATTTAAATCAAGATTCTAAAATAGTAAATGCAAAACATTTTGCATTAATTGATTTAAAAAACTCAAAAGTAGCATTAAAATATCAACACTTACAATTAGTACTTGGAGCCCAAATAAATAATCCGGTAAAAGTTATCCAAATAAGACAAATGGGAGAAATCAGGTAAACATTCCAGAATGCTAAAATATAATAAGCAGTTAAAGAGCGCAGCATTCGGCTTAAATCCTCTGTTAGAATGAAATACTCACAGCGCCACGTTTAGCTAACTTCTCGACTACCGTCAAGAAAAGCAGCTGTTTGCAAACGACATTTTTCTGAAAAACTGGGCATTTTAAAAAAACAGAACCAGATTTTCTCTTTTGTTCTCTGCTCTTTTTTTTTTTTTTTTTCTTTTTAGAAATTTTTTGCACCTCATTTTTTCCATTGTTTCATAAAATTATCGTTTATTTTATTTATTTATTTTTACTCAATGCATATTTTTACGCCACTTCTACTTTGGTAAAAATAAACGAAACATAATCTTTCTTCTTATTTTAAGTAGAAAGGCAAATTTAGATGCTCTCAAAACGCATTTTTTTTTCTTTTCTTTTTTTTTTTTAGTTTATAGCACGAGCACAGCCGTGCCGGCAGGGACGTAACTAGAGGGGGGCAGACGGGGCTCGTGCCCCGGGCGCCAGATTTTAGGGGCGCTGAACTGGTTAAGTAACTGGATAATTTTCTTTTCATTATTAAAAAAAAAAAAAAAAAAAAAAGACAAATTTTTAAAAGCCAGCTCCTAAAAGTCCACTCCAATCGTGGACCAATAGCTAATTTCTAAACCGTTAGAGATAAGCATATAGTTTATTTAGGAAAAAATCTCCAAATTACGAAAGGAATTTTGGATCTATTCAATGTTTTTCAAAAAATCAAATTTTGAAAGAGTTACGAAATTTAAATTTTTATACAGCCCCCCAGTCCTATCAATCATGTTTCGTAAAGCATTCTTGACACTGTAACGTTTAAAACTAAAAAAAAATCACTCTTCTACCACAAAAATTGACCGAGTTATGACGTTTTGAAAAATCAAGATTTTGCATTATTTCATGACGTCATCGAGCGATCGCTTAAGGGACCGTATGCGAAATCCTTCAAAATCTTGATTTTTCAAAACGTCATAACTCGGTCAATTTTTGTGGTAGAAGAGTGATTTTTTTTTAGTTTTAAACGTTACAGTGTCAAGAATGTTTTACTAAATATGATTGATAGGACTGGGGTTCTGTATAAAAATTTAAATTTCGTAACTCTTTCAAAATTTGATTTTTTGAAAAACATTGAATAGACCCAAAATTCCTTTCGTAATTTGGAGATTTTTTCCTAAATAAACTATATGCTTATCTCTAACGGTTTAGAAATTAGCTATTGGTCCACGATTGGAGTGGACACCCTGTATTTTCTTTTAGGGAATGACCAGAAAAAGTGCTTCTGTTTAAAGTATTGTATGCATTTAGTTAGTGCATTTTATTCATTTTCTGTGCAATATGCGTTAAGCATATCCTTATATGACGGTCTAGTCGTTGGCGTTGCCATTTTTTTCGACAAATATTTTATTTCAACGGGGGGGGGAGGGGGCGCCGAAGTGAGGCCTTGCCCCTGTTCGAAAATGGCCTAGTTACGTCCCTGCGTGCGGGTACAGCTAGTCATGTATATATAATTTGGAATGAAATCGTAATTTCTTAAGTACTAGAGCTCTAATAAGAAATAATTGAATCCTAAGTCGCGACCAATTTTATCTGTGAGGGACATTTCTTTTCCGGGATAGCAGTACTGTAATAGGGTTTTTTTTTTTTTTTTCTTTTTTCTTTTTTTCCTTTTGGCGATAGGAGAATGGTGACACCTGTTATTGGAAAGCCAGTTATATTCTTCAAACCTAAGGCGAAATGCTAAAAGGTGGGGTGAAGATGGAGAAAAGTGATATTCTTCAAATACAGCCAAAAAGAAAAGCTGTAAAATGTATGTTATTGTTTTATTTTCAACCGAAAGTTTTCAGTTCTCTATGTAGCAATTCCAGAGCAAAAGTTGGAACTGCCACTGCAGAAACATTTTTTCATGTAGGAGTCCTACATGTATAAGGGTCTTACAGTAGGACCCTTTGCCAAGATAAATCCCAGTACTGTCTGATCTTCTTAGGTAAAACCTTCTGCACATTTACACATGCGTAAGGTCTTCTCTGATCTTACCATAATAAGGGTGTTAGGAAAGATAACTATAAGGAGAATAATAAAAAGCATTTTGAGCCGTATCAAACAACGTTGAACGATGTAATTTCAAATACAGAGTTTAGTTGAATATGTAAAAAAGGCTAGCGAATGCAAGATTTAAATTGAAAACTTCGGAAAGTTATCACCCACGACCCATCAATCCTTTTTTAAGAGAAACTGTTCGCGAGTGCCAGGAGCGGTTTTCACGGACGGACAGTAAAAGTTTTTCATTGCTAGGCAGAACTAAAAACTTTCGGTAGAAAATAAAACAATAACATACATTTTTTTCTCGCTCTCTCTCTCTCTCTCTCTCTTTTTTCTGGTTAAATAAAACGATTCAGAATGAAAGGAGCCGAAACAACGAATGAATATGATGAAAGAGATCTGTTACTTGAATGAAATCGCAAAAAAGGCAAATCCACTTCGTGATGGTAAGAGGGAAATGTCTTATTGAAAAGAAATCATGCAGAAATAAATCTTAACTAACTTCGATTCCTCTTACATTATAAATTATACATAAAGCTACCTAACAAGTAAAATTACAATATGATGAAAATAGAACTTTTTCAAAGAACGTCTGGTAAGAATAAGATTGAAAAATTATAAGGTTTTGTTCTTTTGGAACAATACATGTTTCGGAATGAAAGTAATATTCGTTTCCGGAATACTATGTCCGCTTTAAATACAATAATTTATCTAACACACGTGGGAAATTGGTGTTTATTCTTGCACGTGAGACACACGAGGGGATTTTGCTTTTTCTATTAGTACACGTGACACTTTTGTGGATGCATAACTTGTGTAGTTCAATTGCTGGGCAGGAATAGAAGAAAAAATTTGAAAGAAATGAAAAAAGTCATATTGTAATGTCCTCGACGACAAATAATACTTAGAAGTATAGCATTGCTGGGGGAAAAATATTTAAATTGTGATAAATATATTTTCTAACGATTCTTCCTTTCCCAAGCAAGGATCCATAAAAATCACAGTTCTGTCTGTTTCGGAAATAAAAGCATAAACTACAACTTTATTGCAATGTTATTAAAATTAAATTTTAAATTTAAATAATTAAGAGATGAGAAAATATATAGCCACCCCCTCCCTCTCTTTTTATTTCCTTAAGAGGTATATCTTACAAATCTTTTACCTTAAAAGCATTTTGAGAACAGAAAAATTGAGTGCTCTCTCCTTCATCTCTTTATATATATATATTTTTTTTTCTGTACAACAGTTTCTCACCATACTCCTCCTACTATTCTGGACCGATTTTGCTATAATTTGGTGTGTGTGTTCAAGTTCATTCGAAGATGGTTTAGAAGGAGTTTGAAAAATATTCTACAGGTAGTTCTTTTTATACTCTATTCTAAAGCATGATTTTCACATAAATTCCCAATTATGGAGATGAAAAAATGCTTGCACATATTAGTACCTGGGCGACCGAACCCTGCGCGGAAAAAAAAAAAAAGAGATTTGTAAAATCGTGTTTCTTTTTTAAATTTCGAAGTACTTTTTACTTTTGCAGCACGCGTGGGTCGAGCCAAAATCAACGTTTCTTAAAATATTTTTCGCCTGCGGTAGTAAACCGGACGCTTCAACCTGAGCAGAGGCGGGTCGCGTATTGCGACCCGCCTAGTCGCGTATTCGACTCTCGAATTGCGTCGAATTTTTCTCTTCGAATTGCGTCGCGTATTCGACTCTGAAGCTACGCTTCTATAAGGACTCTAGAATGGCCTATTTTTGTACAGCCACTTTTTTAACATTATTTTTTATTTTATTTTGTTTATTTATTTTATTTTATTTATTTACTTTTTTTTTTCTGTGAGGGTCCATTCATGCAATCGCGTTCTTTTTTTTTTGTCAACAATGGTTTCTATTTTAGAACAATAACATAAAAAAGTTTTCTTTTCATTTTTTGTAATCTTGTTTTCTTATTACTTCAAACTGAGCTTACATTTTCTTTGTCTCAACCATCTGGAAAATTCACGCATCCGGCATTTTTGCAGAGCGGCACTTTCACATTTCAGATGAAAAGATTGAAAAGAACTCCCGGGTTTTTCCAGAAATTTCAAAGATTTGTGAGTTCCTGATTATTTTAGGGGACTTTCAATTTCCCAGACAGTTTCCGATTTTTCCCGGCGCGTAGCACCCCGGCATTAAATCGATTTGAAAATAAAATTTTATTTGAATCCTTGCTTTACTTCCTGAGATATAGTAACCACACTGAAAAGATTGAAGTCCTTCAATTCCATTGCATTATCTTTTGATTTATAGCAGCAAAGAAAAAAAAAAAATCGTTCCGACAAACAGGTACTTTACAGAAATAATCAAAATGAGTTTAATACACTTTAAAATGTGAAAAGCGGTCAAAATTCGACAAGCTTTTTTTTTTTTTTTTAATGAATATGGGTCATTTTAGCGAAAATGGTACAAATCAGTAACGAGACTTTGGAATTTTTTTAAATCAATTTTAATTACTACCACCCATTAAGTATTTTATTATTGGTTCTCCATTTAATTTTATGCAATCAAGTATCAATTGTTTAGGTGCAATCCTTTTAGTAAACAATAAATAATTTCTTTGTTAGAAGGAGAAAATGACGTGTCCCAGCTTCAAATTGCTAGAATTTTAAATGTGATTTAAAATTAAGCTGAAATATAACAAAAAAAAATTACACTGCATTGCACAAAAGATGCTTCTGACACCATTTCTGCAGATTATTACGCAAATGAAAAAAAATTTCCCCGAAAACCCCCGTATTATTTATCCATGTCCCTAGATTTTCTATGTTTCGAATTGTCCACTCTGTTATAAGCCTTTTGGAAATAAAATAAACAATTGCATTCAATCTGATATATTTTTTAAAAATATAGGTAGTATAACTGCCGTGATTAGCTGGCTACATTGAATTATGTAGTCAACAACCAGGGTGAACCTAATTCTTTTCTTATGATAGTTAATTTGAACTGTTGGATGTCCACTCTGTTACAGTCGCAATAATGATGAAAAAAAAAATATTTTTTCTTGAAATTGCAGACAGACTTACAGTTTCAGGCTGTTTATTTCACTTTATGCTTGTTCTGTGATTCTAACTTTTCTGTATGATTATAAAGATATTTTTAAAGGCTTATTTTTCCCCTCTGTTACACAAAGTGATA
>JAXGGA010015723.1:0-28393 GCA_038373865.1 Uloborus plumipes
CCCCCAATGCCCAACCGCTTTACAAAAACCAACCCTCCAAATACAAATGAGAAACCGCTTTATGGTTTTTAACGTAGAGCAAAAAGGAGCTCACTATTCGGAACCCACTGTCATTTATTGAAGTTCTTCGAAACAAAGAAACTGACAAGACATGAACGATTGGTTGATTTCTAAATTGAAATTCAGAAATTAACCAATCAAAAATTTAATTTTAATCCATCGCCAACAGCTGCAGGCCGCAAGGTAGCGCTTTGTTCCGAACAGTTGGATTTCTTTTTGAGGCAAATGCATTAGGCATTTATCATTACGGGGGCATAGCATAAACTCAGTCACCAAAAGAATAGAGTGCCTCTTAGATTTATTGTCAAAACTTTTTCAAAATTAGGCTTAAAGTGTTCCAAATAACTTGACATTTTCTGCTGGTACGTTTCTTTAGATTTTCTTAAATGAACTCTGAAGAAAATCTTCAGATTTATTGTCGAAACTTTTTCAAAATTAGGCTTAAAGTGTTCCAAATAACTTAACATTTTCTGCTGGTACGTTTCTTTAGATTTTCTTAAAATTATATTTTTCAGAAAATGTTAACTTTTTATACAATGGGCTATATCTAATGCAGTCAAGATAATATTTACATCTTTAAAAGGCTTTTGATGAAGTATTATACTCTAGCAAAATTTTTTAGTGTAATTGACCATATTTCGGAGGCCTTAATAGTGAAGGAATGAGACAGGAATTTCAACGGTGAACTTTAGAGCAGAAACATTTCTTTTCAATGCGGTGAACCGTTACCATCGAAACTCTGAGTAATCTGGAGTTTCGATGGTAACGGGTAAGGCCCCTATATAGACCCTATATAGTCTATGTAGCGGCTCTAGTAACGGGTGAACTGAAAAATGTGAAACTGAACTCAGATTAAATAAAGCCGCTATATAGACAGGCCGGCGCATCAAGCTTAAGTTTCACCACTTTGGATCCAACTTATTAACTTTGACTTTCAATTTTCATTCTTGCGGCGCTAGGGTTACCATAAAAAGCTTCGGGACATTGCCAAGCTTTGTCAAATTCACGTGAAAAAATACCAAAACCCGATAACTCGCCAGAAAAGACAACCACTCACCGAAAAAGACAACTCTCAAATCTCAAACACGTGCTGGATCCAAAGTGGTCAAACTTAATCTTGATGCGCCGGCTCGTCTATATAGGGGCCTTAAGATTAAAAATCGGGATGAATCCTAGTTTAAGGTCCGGCGATAAATTATTAAATCTGGCAACCACCGAATTATCATTGGATGATTGGATTGTTTGGCGATTTTAAGCTAAATGATTGCAACCTTAGGCTATAGTCTGAAAAAAATCGCCAAACCCGGACCCTAAAGTAGGATTTTACCAAAAATCGTTTGCAAAAAGCATTTGGATTGATTTTTGTAGATCACAAATGGCAGCAGTTTGAGACGAGCAACAGTTATGTGTTACAAATTATGTGTTAATATTTTTAGTTTTGCTTTAAGCGGTTTACAAACATTTGTAAATGCAAGATTAGTTTATCGAAGACATTTAAATTCAATTCAGATATCCTGAAGTAAGAAAATAAAAAGATGATTAGCGATGTGGTTCTACCGTCTGCTTCACTTGATAGTAAAAGTAATATTGTTTAAAGTATTTGTTAGGTACTTGAGTATACATGGCATGTAACCGTACTGTAACAAACAAATTCGGAGACTTTCTACAATGGGGGAGTATTATAAGTGGATATTTTGATAATTAGGAATCTTGTGCGGGTGTCAAATTTTTGGCGAAAATTATTTTATGAAATTATTTGTGAAATTTATGAAATTATTTGTGAATTTATTTTGCGAAAATTATTTGTGACAGATTTGACGCCAATGGAGAGAGATCGCTTGATTCCCAACTATCGAAGGTGTCCATTATCATAGCGTGGTAAATGACAATTAATCTTATAATTTATTGCAACATTTACTACTTTTTAACGAGTTAATCTATGTAGGGGAGACTGGGTACGGTTGTGACAATTTTCATTTGCTCCCCAATAGATCCCTTAGCAATACCTGTGAGCTGGTTTAAAGTTGTTTTTATATTAAAATGTTTATTTGCCTGCTTATAAACACTAAAATTTTCTCCCTTTTCAATAATTAACTCACAGGACCAAATTAAACAAAAAAGGAAAAAATGTCACAACCGACCCCACCCCAGGGGCGGTTGTGACAGTGCTTGGGGTCGGTTGTGACAAGTTCAAAAATACAGAAAAACAGTCTAGATCACTTTTAATTTCAAGTAATATTAAACGTAATTCAACATAACCTTCATCTGGGAAAGTTTAACATTTAACAATGTGTCTCGTTCAGTTGAAGTAGCCTTATACCAAGTTTAACAAAAATATCAGGTTTTTGGAATTTCGTAACGTCTGTTTTGGCAACATTATGCACATCCTGTGGGCCATAACCGTGTCTGTTCATAACAATTCTCAAGTATCAAAGAAAGATTCCACATTTATTTGTTTTATTGAAGCTTGTTACTCTTGAAAGGCTAGTTGTATGAGCTACACGAACAGACGTGAAACATTTGTATTCATAAATGAACGGAACCATTTTTCAGCAGCCATTTTACTCTCATATCTGCTTTCAGCGAATATGTAAGCTCAAAAGCACTTTATTATGAGCAATATAACCTATGCACACGTTGTTTTCATTGTGACAGCGCCGGCCGGCTCCATCGCGTTTACGAATGAATGTTTCGTAGCAAAGACTTACGATTAACGTTGCATTTCCAAAGCTGTCCGAAAGAAAAAAAAGTTTCACTTCTTTATAAGCTTCTTTATATTTCATTAGGTCACACTGCCCTATTTCTGTCTTCTCCAAGCGTATTATGGGCATCAAATATGATAAAAACATGTTTTACTCGTGTCACAACCGTCCCCACGCAATTTGTCACAACCGACCCCAACCCACTACTTTTGAAAACAGCAATCGCCATGGCAATACAAAATAGCTTACATAAAAAGTAATCACTGCTATTTCACTATTAAGGCTCACTACTAACGGGGAGAAAACTTTCATTTATCTATCTGTACCCATTCAACAGGAATTACTAAAAGACATCGAACAAAAAAACTTACTTTTGACTGTTAAAAAGTAACCAACCCCTCTGCTAGCGTTAATGTCGCTCGATGGCTACCGCAATGCTTTGACACACATTCAGACAAACATGCTATTACTCTCTCTCTTTGTTTTAACCAGGTATTAATTATGGTTTAGCTAATATGACGACTGTCACAACCGCCCCGCGTCACAACCGTCCCCAGTCTCCCCTATATGGCGTTTTTTGTTACTATTAGAATTTAATCAATTATTTGGCGGATATTTCTTTCAATTTGAAGGGACTTTCAGTCGTGATTAGCGGCTTGTTTTGCTTAAAAATTAATCATTTAATATTAAAACTTCAGCAACATTGTTTTTAGCATCATTTGCTAAGCAATAGGCGCTTTGTTTTGATTCATTTGGCGAAACACTTTGGAAACGAGCCAAGTGCTCAACTTTATGTTAATTTGCCCATTATAGGGTACTGCCAAATTCATAAATCGCCAACACTAGGCACAAACGCCCGAGCGCTTATTACTAAAATTTGAGTATGGCATGAGCTGGTTCATCAGGGTCTCCGCACAAGGAGAACATATTATAATTTAGAACATAACAAATTAATGAGCAAAATTCCCTTTGCTAAAATTGTTGACTGGATTCCCCACTAGAAAAGATCTCAAAAATTTCTTCAAAAAATCTGGTATGGACACCACACTACTTCCTTTTACGTGTAAATTTCTTAGTAGTTGCCTTAAGTGTTAAAAAAAGTGCTTGGAGTGAGCAAGGTAACAATTCAAATATTTACTCCCCTAATCTGCCACGAAACAATGCAAAAAATATTTTACAATGGTTAATTTTCTAAATGTGGCTGATTTTAATATCATTCAGTGAATTTTTCGCAAAATATCGCCAATAGTTGAACCCAAATTCAAAAAATAATTTTTTCGTCAAATTTGTCGCCAACTTGGCGATATGTCGCCAAGTTGGCGTCAAACACTTGGCGACCAAAAGCTTGGCGACATATCGCCAAGTGGTCGCGCCAATTCATATCACTTGAGTCTGTATTGAAATTAACACTGATTTACCCCTAAAAAGGGGTAAAACACCCCCTTGGGAACATTCAAATGCAACCACAAGGGGAGGTGCACAACTAGACCATCCTCAGAGCCTACATACCAAGCTAGAAGCTTCTACGGCATATAGTTTTTGAGTTATGCTACCCACATACGCACATACGCACATACAGACGTCACGAGAAAACTCGTCGTAACTAACTCGGGGGTGGTTGAAAAGGATTTTTTGGCTGCTTATATGTTAGTAGGTACATATGCACGTGCTGAAAGGTCGAAAAAACTACTGAACATTCATTCGGGGGTGAGCAAAATCAAAATTTAGACTCAAATTTGAGTGATTTTTTTTTCGCGATCACAATACTTCCTTTACTTCGTAAAAAGGAAGTAAAAAGGATTGAGAAAATCTTAAGTTATTTGGAACACTTCTTAAGCCTATGTTCGAAGAAAATCTAGACAACAGGTCTTAAGATTTTCTGTAGAATGTATGAACTCTGAAGAAAATCTTCAGATTTATTGTCAAAACTTTTTCAAAAATTAGGCTTAAAGTGTTCCAAATAACTTGACATTTTCTGCTGGTACGTTTCTTTAGATTTTCTTAAAATTATATTTTTCAGAAAATGTTAACTTTTTATATAAATTTCTGGCTACATTAAGACGCTGTCATAACAAGCATTTGTTATCATGAATACTTTTGTAGATTTTGTTGAATGTACTATTTTGGAAATTATTCCAGATGAATAAACCCTTTGACTAGCTTTATATGCATTTATAAAATGTTTGAAATAAGACTTTAAACTCAGACTAAAATGCATTCGCACTACTGATTTAAAACTACATATACACAATACACATACAGTACTTCATTGATTGTTCTGGATTCAGTTATTAGGGTTTATTTTTAAACTTTTGGTAGAAAATATAAATTTATACATACATTCCTCTTGAGTCGAATAGCATCTTTTTGTGAAACAACAATCAAAATAAATTATCAAAATATTAACTATCAGCATACCTTTTTCCCTTCCTTGAATTTTTTTGACATAAATTGTTTCGTGAATCATGCTTTAATTATGAAAAATCATTAGTAATAAATCCTTTAAATTTCATGTCATTAGTGTTGAATATGAGTAGATCTCTCTGACTTGGTAGGTGTGGATGACTCAGAAAACTTTGATCCCTGTAATATTGACAAAGAGGAGTTCAACGCTGGTCTGTGTCTTCTGAAGTATCTTGAGGACAGCAATTTTCAACAGATAATCTTGAAAAAGAGGCATCTTGACGAAGAGATTCTCTCTTTGAGTTCAGACATGCAAAATCTGCTGTACGATAACTACGAAAAATTCACTGACGTAGCTAAAATGTCAACTAAAATGAAAGATGGCTTGGCGAAGATGGAAGACCAGGTAAATGTTTTAGGATCCATGGTAGCAGACCTGGTAAATACGAGTTCTATTATTCTGAATGACATGCGACCCACAAAAGATAAAATGAGCAGATTGCTCCAATACGAAAGAACTTTAAATAGATTAGAAACTTTAGCTGGTCTTGTATCCACCACAAACAGGAATATTGCTTCCGGAGAATTAGAACTGGCGGTGTGGAACTATTTGAAAGTGTCTTTGTTTATAAATAAATGTAAGGATTTAAACTCTTTGACTGGCATAATGGATGACTGCAATGAAATAAAAAGTCGCATCATTGATGCTCTCAAAGAAAAACTGGAGTGTTGCTTGGTTTTGAGCAAAGATGAGGTTTCAAATTATCTTCACCTCCTTTTAGACCTGAACGTTTCCGCGAGGTGGTGTTTGGAATATTTCTTAGATCAAATGGAAGAATCTTTAGTTTCAATGCTCTTTAGATTGGAGGATGTAGATCCAGCTTTTTGTCAGACTTCCACAACAATTGATAAAAAAGTTCTAGACTCGATGAACTTAAGCTATGATTACATACAATTCATATCGAAAGTGATGTTAATCTCTAGAGATGTATTTTTAGCTTCTACAAACGATGAAAACGGTTTATTTTGCCCTATATCAATGCTTGAACGTTTTATAGCTAAGCGTTCAGATCGGTTAGTAGAAAAGCTTTGTAAATGGTTACCAAATGAATTCAGTAACCTGAGTGACTATGCTTTATCCATTTTTCTCGATAACTTTTACCGCTACTGCTACAATTGTTCACTCATAATACCTCAAATCAAATTCCACATCAAAACTGTCGAAATGATTCTGAAGATTTGCTCTGAACGCTGCGAATTCCACCTTGATTGCATGATTCAAGAATTACACAGCTGCTTTGAAAATTTAATAGAACAAATCAATGCTATCCCCAAAGACATGAATAAAGTTCTTTCATCGCTAGAAACTCGTGTAGACAGCATATTTTTGAAAGTTGTTGATTGTCTGAAGCAATACATTGTCCCAGAGTTGAAAGTTTCAAGAGAAGTTCGTTTCAGAAAATTATTTTGCAAGATTCTCGCCCGAGAACGCGTGTTTGTCACTTTCCTAAGGTACGCGAATAAATATGCTTGGGAATACTTAACAGAGCTTGAAGACAAGAGCGCTCCAACAATTTGCATACTTCTTACAAAGTTTTTACATGACATGCATGGAGGAAAAGTTTTTCAATACATGTCAACAGTTGACGATTGCTTATGTGCTGCAAGTAAAAATTTGAAAACCGTTACTGCGCCTGAGCTTTGTAAAGAATTCGAGGCTACTGCGCAAAAAGCAATCGAAAGATATATCAAATTACGATATCATAACATTTCTTCACTGATTGATAAAGGAATGGAGAATAAACATTGGCTAATGGCGAAAGAACCACGCCATCCAAGGCCTGTTATTAAACGGATACTGGAAGAAATTGAAGAAGTCAAACGCGAGACTGAATCTCTCTTCGGCAAGATCGAAGTTTCCACTGCCCATCGGGGTAGCGATTGCAGCAACGCGACATTCACAAGAGCTTCTTCGCCTGTTAGATTTCCAACGAGTTCTGACATGAACGCAGTCGGAGTTCTGAACAAGATATTCATCGAATGCCCTAAATATTTCGAGATTTCAGAATTTTCAGCATATTCTATTCTGTCTTGTCTTATGCTGGTGACTTTGAAATCTTTTCTTGAAAATATTCGCATGAGAACGTTCAATGCATTTGGTCTACAACAGATTCAGGTGGATATACATTATTTTCAGACTCAATCTTCATTGTTGACGCCATGCGAAGACAATATGATGTATCTTCTGGAAGAGTTGATATCAAGCTGCGAAAAAAGAACTTTGGAACCACAGCTGATGAATTCTTCTATTGTGACACGATTGTGCGATTTCAGTTTCTCTGACATTTGAGTGAAGCAACGACTCAGATACAATATCTCGGTGATAAACTGGTGAAGACGACATTAAAAAATAATATTTGGAAAATATTTTCATTTATTTATGCTTAAGAGTTGACATTTCCTCATTTGCATAAGAAAATTAAAATACTTGTTACAGATTTGGAAACTTGTTTTCCTTAGCATGGACCATAACAGCTCTCTGACTTAGGAAACGCAGCTTCTACCACAGAGTCAGAAAGGTCCCAAAACTTTACTTAATTTATTTAGTTTGTTTAAACTTGTTATACAGTTTCTGTCTGGTTTTATAGGTAAAATCCTTCACGTATTTACGCATGCGTCAGGGTTTCTCTGATCTTACCAAAATAAGGGTGATATGAAAGATAACAATAAGGGGAAGAATAATAAGAAGCATTTTGAGCCGTATCAAACAACGTATAGAACGATGCTAGGGCGCCCCGAACTAAAACGTTTGGGAGGGGAAAATTATCAATTTGCAGAATAAAATTTCAATTTTACCGAATGATAAATACAAGCACACTTAAAACCACAGGATGCACAAGGCACTTCTAAGGGTGAAACGTTGTAGCACCAGCGGCACCCCTTGAGGGTGACATTTGACTCCCTATGGCACTCTTGAAGGTGCCATTTGGCTCCTTTGGGTGCCATGTGTCACTCATGGGGTGCCACATGGAGCCAATGGCACATTCAAAGGTGCCATAGGAAGTCAAGTGTCACCCGTCAGGGGGTGCCGCTGGTGCTACGACGTTTCCCCTTTAAAGGTGCCTTGTGAAACCTGTAGTTTTAACAGTGCATGCACACATGTCGTCCATGCCCAACATTTAGTGAGAAAAAACATTGGGCATCTTAAAAAAAAAAAAAAAAAAAAAAAAAAACAATTCTAAAAACCAAAAAGAACAAATAATCTCAATGTTGTAATATTTTCTTCAAATTGCTGAATCCTGAGCAAAATGTGCCGAATACGGAAATTATTTGGAGGTCACAGTAACCTCCCCTGACCTCCCATCAGGGCGCTCTTGTATGCTAATTTTAAACACACAGTTTAGTTGAATGTGTCAAAAGGATAGCAAAAAATGCAAGTTTTAAATTGAAAACTTAACCCATCACCCCTTTTCTAAGTGGAATGGTTCCCGTGTGCTCGGCTCTACTTTCACGGACGGACAGTACCTTGATTATTACTTGGACTTTAATACATTTTCAATGGAGAATAGAAACCATTGGATCATGTCATGTTTCGTATTTGTACACAATGAAAAAGGTGTGTAATTTCTCTACTCAAGAATGCATCTCCAATGATCCAAATTTTATAATTTAAAATTTATTATATTCATGCAAAATAGCGCAAAATATATTTATTAGCAAGAGAAAGAAATTATACAAAGGACGAAGGCAGCAGTCGAACCCGTGACCTGCTTTATTGTGCGCAAGCAGCTGTTGGAGCTGAAATTCCTGACGACTCTGTCACGGCAGCCCATTCCGTTGTAACACTTAAAATATTAAACGTATTGATTAATGCCTCAAACCATTAACTCACTTTAGTTTTGTAGCAGTGGTCTTTTCTTCAGTAATTAAAAGCAACATTTGTTTCTCTCTGATAGAAATGGTGGGGGAGGGGGGTGGAGAGAATGATGATATCCGACTGTTCAACTAAAATTCAATGTTGAAGACAAATCGAGTGTGGTGCTGGAGTGAAACATTTGCGTGCATACAAATCAACCTCCCTTATTCGCTCCCCATGAGGATGCCTCAATCAATTAGCAATTTCGAGGTGACAGAACAAGGAAAAGATGACTATCGCTTCCTACGTTATTAAACATATAGGCAGGACGCCAAGTGCCTAATAAAACACTTATTTTAGTCACGTTTTCGTTTCATGCGAGCAACTATACACCAAAAATTGTGAAAGAAAATTTCCGCTTCAAGTGATATGGATAGCAATGACTTCCTTGTACGCCTATTAAATAATCTACAGTTTTTAGAAGAAATTAGCGCATGTGCGCATTCAACGCACAGTAGGACCCAGCTTCTGGTTTTAAAGGGGGTCATTATCGAAAGGGACGGGGGTTATTAAGGTAACTTTCGTCATTATCGAAAGGGACGGGGGTTATTAAGGTAACTTTCGGACACAAACCACGGGAAAGTGATACATTGCTTGCTCGGTTATACCATCCAGAGACTGCAGTTTCGTTTATTTTAGTACTCATCAGTCTGGAATAGGTAGCAACCGAGCTGGAGGCATAAAACCTCTTATGGAAGCTAGGAGAAGCAAATAAGCTGGTTGCTAATGTAAAATTTGGACACCAGCGAGAAACCGCAGCTGTGTTACGGTTCAACTCGTAAATTACTGAATGCAAAGCATTGAGTATTAAGCATACCGCCCCTAAATCAGGGCTAAGGCTGGCAGTGTACTATATGTAGTTCTGCCTTAGCACTGGCTTAGGGACGATAACTTACTGCTTAACAAATAGTGGGGTCTGAGACTCACGTTTAGAAATATATGTCCCAAAAAAGGTAGCTTTCCGCTGCCTTTGAACTTTGAAGGGGATATTAGGACTAGGACCTCCCCTCCCGCTTTTATCAGCGCTTGGTTTAAAGTATCAAACTTGTATTTTTTTAATAAGCTTAGTTTTTTTTTTAATTCTTAGACCCTATTCTACACCTATAAAAATATGGAAAGTGGTACCTTTAAACTTTGAACCTATGTTGTTTGCTGGTTTTTAAGACTTGAAATTGCAACAAAAACTACAAGGAACCCGAAAATGCAGCTCATGTAGTGAATTTAAGTGAACAAAAAACCTTTAATATGTTTGCAACCCACAGGATTTTGCTTACTCGTGCAAAAAAGGCATTTTTACTGACAGTCCCAAGTAGCACACTTCGTTTTTTAAAGGTTGTAAAATGGTTATTAAAGTTGTAACAACCGATTAAAAACGTTTATAAAACGTTTAAATGCTTTTTGTGCAACCTGGGGTAGAATTATTGACAAAGTTAATTATAAGGGAATCTCGCCAAATAACGCAAAAATGACACTTGATCTGGCATATAGTTTTCAGAACGAATACTGCGTCATATTGCCATGCTGGTGACAAATAACAATGACAAACTGAGATAGCGGATATAGAATCAATGTGACTGGCGAAATTTCCACAGAACCATAGCGCGCTTAAGCCTAGTCGTCTGAATGATGTAATAAAGTTTATTTAATTATACAAATGCCAGGTTTTAACACGTAAGTCGTCTGCCTTCTTACCTACCAAACTTCTAAACTAAAACAGTGCAATCGTTGCTATTGTTGTTGTCGTGTATGACAAAATGCAAAGGAGAAAAAAAAAAGAAACATGAAGATAAAAGTTAAATATTGCCAAAGGTGTGCGAATTACTGCCTTTGCAATGTCAATGGCTCTATCTGAGTAGATCTGAGTAGTCAAGAGACTTACAGTTATTGTCAATTTTAAAGAGCGGACCAACAATGAAAAGACAGCAAAAAAAAAAAAAAAATGTGTTTAGGATCCAGTAACAATACAATTAATATTTGAAGTGCAGAGCATGCGGCGAAATTGTTCAATGGGGTCTAAAACTACATAGGTTGCAGTCGTATTTTAAAAAGATTCGCATTGAGGCAATCTTCTCAGGTTAAAAGCCGAAGTGACTACGGCAGAAGTTCTCGGAAGATCTGAGACAAACGTTCTAAGCCTTTCCTTGGCTAACGTGTGAGAATACTCAATTCAAATCTATTCTCGAATCCCATTTGGATAAAAATTTAAGCAGAATGAAAAACCCAATAATTTTGTCCCTGCAAAACAGTGGTACTTTTCTTTAACAAGAGGCAATGGAGATATTTGCTCAGAAGCAAGATCCCCGATTTGATATCCAATGAATCTCAGAGATATCAATCACGAGGTTAAAAAAAAAACGCCGTATTTCTCAACTCCAAAACAAACTCGCAGCTCTTTATTTACATCTTGATGAGAGGCATTTAATTACCCGCCGTTTCATACCGATCGCCAACAATCATTCCGAGTGTAAACTTTTCAGTGAAGCATTTATCTCAAGTGGTATCTGACGCAGGAGAGTGCAGGTTTTCCTTCACACCTTGCCCCCCCCCCTCCCCCTCCCTCCTCCAGAGTAGAATTCCATGCTCGATCTTTCTCTGATCTTTTCAGGCAATAGAGAATGTCAATCGACACTTCATGAATTATGTAATCCGCGGTGTGTGTGTAAACACGTTTGAGGCAGATCGTTTTGAACTATCATTAGCTGAACAGCAAGACATGAGTTTTCGAGGGGCCCGCCCCATACCATGAAAAGATACTATGTTTTAGACCAAGGTTTCTCTGGGAATAGCAGAAAAAATCAAGGGGGGGGGAGGCCCTTGTGAGAAATATGAAAGTAGGGGAGCCCTGCGCCTCCCAGTAGGACCACAGTTGAATGATTTCACACTGATAATATCTTTTAGAAGAAGGAAAAATTTTCACTAATTTTGACGAAATCTATTACACGTGTATATAATTGAAGGGCTTGGAGGGTGGAGGGGCGAAGTTGCATCTAAAAAAAATGAACACTCTGTACAATAGTAAGCAATGGGTACAGGTAAGCAAATAAAACTTGGTATATCAAACAGTAGATGTCAATAGACAAATTTCATACGCACACTAATGACAAAACCAGAAAACAAAAAAGCTGCAACAACTCCAACAATAAAACTTCGAACTTTAATTACTCGCATTTTTTGTTTTGTCACTTAACCCCTTCATCTCCCATGCCCTTCAATTATGCATCTTAACCCTACACTGCATGGTGTTGCCAATTGGCTACATGGACAATTTGTCCTCCTTATGAATAGCAGAATGTAGTCATAAGGTAACTCAATGCATAAAAAGCAAGTATTGGGTATATTTAAAGCAATTATCACCATTTATCCTCCATACATGGCAGCACTGGTCTGTTACATGCTCTTAAATGAATCCATATGGATAGCTTTTAAAATCACTCAAACTACCATGTTTTGAAATTATTTTTTACAATTAAATATTTTTCTTCGTCTTTTAAAAAAATAACATGAATAAAATAAACATTTATCTTTCGTTTAAGATGCGTTTTACATCAAAATAATTATTTGGAAAAAATCTAGGACATAATACACGTCTGTAGCCATTTGGCAACATCATGCAGTAAGCATCCAGAGAACACTTCGATTCATCTCTATAGTTCATGAAGTATGTGCTTTGTTTATGTTTCGCGCTAGCTTCTTTCTCTTTTTGGAAGGTATAATATAATCATGCGGACCCAAAAGTGGTACTTTCGGCTGTTCTACCGTTTATAAGACCTCGCAATTATCAATGCTTAGTTGATGTTCAACCGAGTGAACAAACAAAAAATCAATAGGGAAAAGCCTTTAGAACGTGTTCATTTTAGATTTCAGTTAGCACAAACGTTGTGCTTACACGGACAAGTAAAGTCATTAATAATTTTAAAATATAGTTTTGAAAAAAAACTAAAAAATACGCTTTTACATTGGAATGCGCTGTGATCATCACGGGTTTCCCTCTGATTTTCAAAACTACTGAATATCCGCACTTAAGTTTACATGTACTTATAATACATCAATATGCAATACAGTTTAGCCCTTAGTATTAAAAATAATATTAAATATATTACTTTTATATTTGCAAAGAACGTAAATTTTATCTTTTATTCAGAGCTATATACATACATACATACATACAAACAAACCCACATGTGAAATTAATAAAAGCGTATTAAAAAGAGACCATTAGCTACAGAGGAACTAGAGCAGCAAACCAAAAAAAAAGAGAAAAGAAAGAAAGCTTGCGCGAGAGAGCCTCCAAAAGACATCAGATTTGACAGAATTGATCATTGGAAAGTACAAGTACATATAAAAAATAATGTAAAATGTCAAAATGTAAAGGATTACAAGAGTACAGTGCACCAAATGTTCAATTCCTCTATTTTTTTATAAAAAAGAACTAATTTCAAGACTATCATTTACAATCATTTTTATCTGTTGAATGCATGGTGTAGCCATTTGGCAACAAAACTATTTTTAATTAGAAAGGGGTGAAAATTTAGAGTTAAATTTTTTTAAATATTTTTCCATGTTTTCTTATTACATTGACAAACACATATATTTTTTTCTACGAAAAATAAAAAATCATGCAGTGTAGGGTTAAACAAAATCACAGGAAATCAGGGGAACATTTATAAGGAGGACATCATTATTGGGCTGTTGATTGAACAGAAAGCCCACTACTGCAGTACTAAACGTAAAAGTCGTACCCGCTTAATTCAAAATGAAAAATTGCCGTTTAAAGTTATGCTCCTCCATGTATTTGATTCAGATACAACTTTTTCAAACATTTTGTAAAAATATTTTCGATTTACAGTTGACCGTGAAATATCGTATTTAGGCGAAATATGTGACGAAAAATCACCTGGTGACCCTAACTCAATTTTGATAAACAGTACAGATGCGACATTTGTACTTAGCACGGCAGAATATTTACGTACTTTGATGGTTTCTTGAAATTAAAAAGCCCATTGATGTTCAATGTTCGTTTTGACGTTGTAATGGATGAGAACTGGAAGCTAGGATCAGGGCCAATGAGAGACCATGTTAGACTGGTCGAAAACTAAGGCACCCTTTAGGGTGCTCAGCTCGGATTGGGAGTAGTACAAATGTGGAAAATTTTATGGAAGTAGGGGCCCGGCGGAAAAACTGACAAGAGGACCGCCTTGGCTCTCGGCGGCCCTGGGTAGGATAAGAGCTGCTTTGTTTCTTGATAGAAGATACGTTAAAATAAAGATCCCTTGGTGGGAGCTAGAATACCACTTCGAGATTCTCCGAGCTACCAGGAGGGGGGGGGGCAAGTTGAAATAAGTTGAAGCCTTTAAAACAGCTTTGTGTCCATACAAGCATATATCTAATTAATAGTTTTAAAACAATAAATCGGCTTACGTCGGATTTTTCACAGAAGTTCTTTGATAAGCATCAATTCATAGGGAGGTTTTCGCCAGGAAATCAGCGAAACGCAATGTTTAAGCTAATTAAAAACAAGAACTGAATTTTTGGGATGTTAAACAAATCTAAAGAGGTCTAAATTTCATATTTGAGTCATGAAATTGCCCTTTTCTACATGTTGATGGAAAATTTTACACTATTTTTTCTTGTTGAACTTGCATCACTTGACACAACATTTATTTTTCAAGTAGACCGTGCAACTCCGGGCAATGCAGCAAAAACATATACACTTCGTGTCTCTCCCATTTCGCCACCCGGACATTTTGGCTATCCGTTTGATTGACAGGTCAGGTATCGTCACGCTTCAGTGATCTCCCTGCAGAGTGGGAAGGGGAAAGTGGTAGGGATTATCTATCCCAATCACTGAGATAACAGAGAGAAAATGTTCCCTTTGGCTTCGAAATCCCCTATTACAGTTTTTTTTGGAAGATGTTAGCCAAAGTAGGGGCGGGGGGGGGGACTCCTGACTGGACATTCTTTGAAGTAATTGTATAATTCCCCTATTTTTTCGACCTCTACGGACTCGTTGCAGTTTGTGTCCGCTCCCCGCTCCTCCAAAAAGTAGATTCTGGTTGACCTCGGTGGTGTTGAACGCGGCTCCGATCGTGTCTCAGGTGTGAAAATTACAGAGCCGCTGGATCGCCGTCGAGGGGCCTTATCGCCGGGCGGCATCTCTCTGCCGGGCAGCGCGGAGAAGACAGATATACAGGTGTCCGCTGGATATTTGCATTGCCGGCCGATCGTGTCAGATGTGAGCCGGAGATTTCATTCAGAGGGAATGCCGTTAATTGACGAGCTGGCTCTTGCCGTCAAAGGCTTCTTTATTTGCACGTGAGTTAGAGAGGGGAGAAAGGGGAAAATTCAAGTTTCGGTCAATCAAACGGCTGTGCAAACATTCCTTAATGAAACTATCGTGTCATGTTGTTTCTCACTGAAAAAAGAACTTCGTTCCTTATGAAAAGAATTATTCGTAGAGGGGGCTCACGTTGTTTAAAAAAGAGGGGGGGGAGTTAAAAATGTTCTTGCTCACTCAATATAGGGCATTTTTAAAACTATAGGCAGGCCAGCCATTTAGAGGGAGGGGGGGTTCCGTTGCTTCTTCCCTACTTTGGGAAATCAGTGTATTAATATGTAAGTGGGCGTGGCTTTTGCCATTTTTCGGTGCAATTTACATTGAATACACACCCTTTCTCGTGATAACGCAAGAAATTAGTTAAAGCAGAGATTATAATTTGTTTCCAGCAGTATTTCATTCGAATGAAAATTAAAAATAAAGTTTTAAAAAAATCATGAATCATGCGAGTGGTACTCTAAAATAAATCTCTATCTCTACTAATAATAAAGCTGAAGGTGGTTCTGTCTGTCTGTCTGTCTGTTACGCGCGTAGCGCCAAAACCGTTCGGTCGATTTTCACGCCACTTGGCACAAAATTAGTTTGTAGCATGTAGTTTTGCACCTCGAAGCGATTTTTCGAACATTCCATTTCGTTCTTCTTCTATTCGAATTCTTAGCGGAAATTCGATAAAATAGGGAAGAAATATTTCATACACATTTTCAAGTCTTATGTCATTCGAAAGCTTGAAATTTTCTGCACAAAATGAAGTTTTTTCGAAGTTTCTACGATCATCAGGAGAGCTGTAATAATTGTTTTTAGAATCCCGAAATTCAAGGCCTACCTTCAGTAAAGCAAGCCAAACGATTCTAAAATGGTTCAGCTCGATAATAAAATTTGTTTGAAAAGAAAGATGAAAAGAATTATTTTATCAACGGAAATCAACTTTTCATGTTGTTACCATGGTTACGTGTTCATACCTATTTTTGTTTCGTTCTTCTTCCAGCGTCGCCAGACGTAGTATTTTTGATACTACGGTAATATTTTTTCGGCCCAAATAAGGAGCGTAGTATTTTTCCGACAACCCTGTTTCCAATATACTAATGACTTAATTAAAAGATTTGGCGGATTTTTTTTTTTTTTTTTCATTTTCATAGATTTCGCATTTTGGCAACATTGATTTTGGCGACGTTTGGAAACAGTATTACTTTGTAATATTTTTTTAGAGGAGGCGTAGTATTTATTTGTTTCAATTCTCTGGCAACCCTGTCTTTTCCGGGTGAAAATGCTTTGGGACATTACTTGGCGCGTTTTTGCGTGTCTCGCGGAAGTGAAAGCTTCGAGAGAAACTACGCAAAATAGCCAGGGTTACCACGCTTGGCGCGCCTATCGCCCATTTAGCGAGAAAAGGGTACCTAAAGCACAGATTAACCAAATATCGTATGAATTGCGTTATTGCATCGTTCGTTTTGTTTTTAAAGCTAGGAAATAAAACTTTCTTCTTCTTTTAAACTTTGGTAAGATTTCTGTTGGTTTCTGTGAGCAACAAAATTGTTCTTATTTTCTCTTTTGGCTTATTTTTGTACATCTTCCCTTGGGGTTGCATTCGAATGTTCCAAGGGGGTGTTTTACCCCTTTTATGGAGTAAATCAGTGTTCATTTCAATGCAGACAAAAGTGATATGAATTGGCCCGACCACTTGGCAATATATCGCCAAGCTTTTGGTCGTCAAGCATTTGCCGCCAATTTGGCGACATATCACCAAGTTGGCGAAAAAAATTGCTGTCTTTTTATATTTGGACTCAATTTGGCACTATTGGCGATATTTTGCGAAAAATCCACTGAATGATGTTAAAATCGGCGATATTTAGGAGATTAATCATTGTGAAACATTTTTTTTTTGCATTGTTTCGCGGCAAACTAGAGATATAAATGTTTGAACTGTTATCTTGCTCACTCCAAGCACTATTTTAGCACTTAAGGCATCTACTAAGAAATTTACACATAAAAATTAAGTAGCGTGGGGTCCATACCAGATTTTTATATCATACTTTGAAGGAATTATGGTTGAATTACAACTAAAATAGAGAATTTCTTCTGCTATATCAATTATTTTACAAATGAAATTTTTATTTTATACCACGGGCAAAGCCGTGCGGGTACCGCTAGTAAAGAAATAAAAGTAATCGCACAGGTGGATTAAAAAATCCCCTCCTCCTTCCCCTGCTGTCATTTCTAGAGATATCTTTCCATAAAATAAGAGGATGATGACAAATTTAGAATGACAGCTTTCGTATTTATAAAGATATACTGAGTCTATACAGTGTCGGCATAATTTTTCAGTTTTTAAAATCAAATATGGTCATTCTAAGGCTAGCTGAAAATGAAGTCTTAAAAATGAGCAAATCAGGAAACCCGTTTTTGTACGTATTCTACGTCAAGAGTTCTTCTTGCTTCGAAGTTTGCTGCTGTATAAAAGTAAGATCCGTCCTTCTAAATGCAAGCGAATTTTAAAGAATTGATTTTGAGTTCACACAATCATCACATAGTGGACGAAAAACCAAAGGTGGTTAAAATCCAAATCCGAAAATTACATTAAAAAATAAAAGTTTTCGTCTTTTAGTTTAAAATGTATCTTTAAAATCTTTCTTCCAAAAAATATCTTTAAACACGTTTTTGAACATATCCTACGTAAAACGGTCTTCTTTCCCCCTGATGTGATGTGCATAAGCAAAAGTTCTTACGGTTTTGTACATATCCTATACGTAAAACGGCGTTCTTCCCCTTGATGTGATGTGAATAAGAAAAAGTTCTTACGTTTTTGTACATATCCTATACGTAAAACGGCGTTCTTCCCCCTGATGTGATAAGCTAAAGTTCTGGTAAACAAAAACGAAATCTCGAGACTTGATCTTCCTCTCCAACCATCACATTCCAGAGAGAAATACAAAAACCTGCATTTTGCGGAAAGAGCCCTCGAGCCCAGAGCGATGTTAATTCCATGATGATCGTCATCCAGGCATTTGACTGACACAGATAACCATCAATTCTTGTTAATGTCCATCTGTCTTTCCCACAACAGGTGCTGAAAACATATATTATCCACAATCACCCGTGTCGTCTTTTGCCTTGCCTTTCACGCTTTTTTGACTGAAAAGTATCTTATTCTGCGAGTTTCTCTCCTAGTAATTGCAAACAGGTAAAGCTGTTACGAAGCAATTTTTGTGTCTTCGGCATTTTAGCTTGAATATTATATTATGTTATTCAAAAAAAAAAAAAAAAAGACACCCACCCTCTTTATTTCCCTTATGACGTATTAGTAAAAGTGGTGAATATTCTGTGTTAATACATGCATTGTTTTAATTTTACTTAAATATCTAATGATCCCGCAACTAGGACTTAATTTCCTTGCTGTTTATTTGGGTGACCGTATTATTGTGAAAAAAAAAAGTTACTTATTTTTATTTTGTACGGAATGAAAAAGGTGTCAAATTATGTTGTAAGGCAAATACGAAATTTATTACATTAGGATAACATTTTATGTTGCCGGATTGAATTTGAAAAACGCACATTTCGAAAAAAAAAACTTTTTAAATACAAAAATTGAAAGACTAGTTTACAAATAGGTTTATATAAAACAAGTAGGACTCCTCAGAGTATCAGGTATTTGAGACAAAAACGAATAAATTAAATGCGATTAGAAAAATAAAAATCTTCATAGCATTAGTCTTCAACTATAGGAACTCTTCCCAAGCCGAAATAAGTGAATGTTGAATGAGGGGCTTTTCTTTTACAAATTTTTGTGAATTTTTTCTGGAAAAGGATCGGTAAGTTCTCGTTCCATTGTAATTGAAATGTACCGCAGTCGGGTTCAAAGCCAAAAACTTCGACTCTCGTTCCATAATGAATGAAATACACTTTTCGGAAATGCTTGTTCTCTAAACATTTTGTCCTTTTTTTTTCAAATAGAAACGATATTTCATTGGTTTTTCTGCCGAAATATATGGCTTGTATTTGAAGGACTTTGTTGACTGCATGCTTTCTTGCTATCTTGTGCCTCTGAAGAAATAAATTTTGATTAATACTTTTCGAAGTGATGGTTGGGCCCCAGCGATTCTTTGAAACTGCTAAAACAATATTTGCTCCTGCCGTGTCTGAAATTCTGTATCTGTCACAAGTTTGTGAAACCAAACGAAAGTCAACGTTATTGCTTCTAGGAGTTAACTTATCAATATCAGCATTCGAAATTAAGACTTGTAAAGGTGACTCGAACCCATCCTTGCTATCCGTATCCAATTAAGCACGTGCAAATAAAGTAGAAACACTAAATTTTTTTCGTTTAGAGACCACAGATTTCCCCCTTGAAAATACCTTGCTAGCTTTTTCGCAGTAGCACTTTCCATGGTTCCTGTCCCTACTCCTCTGCTGCTGCTTTGATAAATTGGGAAATTTTTGAGTCTCAGTTTTCTTTCTTTCTTTTTTTTTTTTTTTAATTTTTCTTGTTTTTTGGTGGGGACCAATGCAATAACTGATTACTTTGCTCTTGCAAGATGAAATTTCAAACAATAGTTGATTGGCACCACGAAACTCGTGTAATTTTTTATCTGGTATTTTAGGTTGACATTTAAAAAGTTTTTTTCAACATAACTTCCACTCTTTTATGCAGAACAGTAGGAATAGATGCTTATGGACATTTTTTTTTCACAATCATGTCTTCTATTGCTTTGTGCATTAATCCTTTCTGAGTCTCACTGTCACTTTTCAGTTTTTGATGACTCCATTCATTTTATTTTTTGATAACGTCTTTGTAATTCAGGAAAATATTTCTCTTGTGACAAAAGATTGATTCTAGAAGATTGAAAATGAATCTCTTGCGATTCCTATAAAACGTGAGGTCAAATCTGAATACAGTCCGTAACATTAAAAACAACTCTTAATCATATAACTCAAACACATAGTAACATTTCATTAGCAGATACAGGTATACACTTTGCGTGTCACAAGCATATCATATCGTTACTTTATTATTCATTGTATCAAGATAATGTGTTTCTAAAGCATCTAAGAGAAACTCCGTCACATTAACTACCCCAATTACCTCATTAAAACAATTCCCAATCAGCTATCCACTTGATTCGTTGACGGGCTGGCGTTTTTACGTAAAAAATATAAATGATTGTCACACGAAAAAAACAGAAAATTCTTACTATACCCATACATTCTGAAAAAAACACCGCGTTTTGTAAAGGTGTGTCGCCAGAAATGAGTATAATTAAAGATATAACTGCTCTTATCTTCTGCTCACATGTCAATGTTCAAAAACGAGCCGGCAGATTTATGTTTTCGAGACCATGTTCAGAACGGCTCTCCGCAATAAAAAGAAAAGAGATCGACATCAAAATCAAATTAAGAACGGATGCGAATGTCTTGTACAGGAAACGTCGGGTCTAAATCAATCCTTTGAAAGGAAATAATCTTATCAAGGATTCAAAATTATTTAAGGTACTTCAGCTTCGTAGACCAATTTCCAATGTGAGTTTGTTAGTTGATAATGTGGTGGAATGGCCGGTGTCTGTTATCGTGTCATATGGGAAATCGGTCTGAGATAAAATGTGTATAGGAAAGATCATTTCCCGTCTAACGAGATGATTTTCTTTTTCTCTTTTTGTAAACCAAGACTGCCCCCCCCCAAAGGGCAATGTTAACGCTCCCTCATGTACCACGAGACCCTCTCAGGAACCAGACCCCCCCCCTCCACGAAAAAAGAAAAACATATTCCTAAGTCACCTCCTTTAAAAATTTCAATTGCAGAAAAATGAGGGGTGGAGATTCGCACGAAAGATATTTCAATTGTAACCATTTCTAAGAAGGCTTCTTAATAACTTTGCAGAATTGTGTTGCCAACAGCTCAGTTTCTGGCCCCTAAGCTTCTAAATCCGTCATATTATCCACGTATGGTTTACATGAATTATCAAACTTATACAATATCAAATTAATATAATGTTTTGCTCGATTTTTCAATGCTCTTGAACTAAAAATATAATGCTAATCCTGAAAGAAAGTAACCCAAATAATACTTCTATCAGTTTTGTAACAAAGAAATTACTTCATTAAAATTGAATAAAAATAAATCGACGCATTTTCTCACCTTACCTCGGCATCCGTTTGCACAAGTTGTTTTCCAATACTCCTGCTTGTTTCTCATTCCCATTTCTTTTGAGCAACAACGAAGGCTTGGCGGCATGCAGCAGAAACCAAATACCTGTAATTACAAGCAGCAATCACGACCAGCCACTTAAAATGTCGGCACCTTTAAAAATGATTGGCACCTGCGTTATTACACGAGCTGTTTAGAGCCGGAAAGCTCAATTCACAACAGATGGACACAGTGTTGTTGAAAGAATGAACCTCATGATTGGATGAAGCTTGATTTGAGCATTTGCAGCTATGCGGTGAAAAAAAATTATGTTGAACATTTGTTTTGCTTTTTGGTGTATACAGTCAAACCTGTCTATCTCGAATTTCACGGGACAGAAGAAAAATTCGAGATATGGAGGTTTAGCGATACAGAGGTTGTGATAAAATTTACAAAAATAAGCAATTGAAACAAAATCAAATACTTAATAGATTATTTTGCATTGATATTGTTGAATATTTTACTGTGCGACATGCTGTGAATCCATGATTTACTAATTGTGATGACCCATGACCTTATCGGTAGCAAGTTAATGCATACCTTTAAGTACGAACATAGTCTCCGAATGATTGTGCAAAAGATGACTTTTTTCTCCAAGTTATACCATTAATAAAGGTGGCTGGAGATGAAATTCAAAAATGAGAGTCGTCAAAACTCGGGATATTGAGGTTTCGGAAAAATCATTTGAGGTAAACAAGAGAAAGAAACATTAAATTAATGCTGTAAAAGCAGGAAAATTGAAAAAAATTTTTCATAAGTAACGCTGTAACTAGTGTTCCGGAGCTGGAGTCGAGTCGGAGTTAAATATTTCTCAAAACGAACAGCGAGAGAAAAATTGTGTTAATTCACTAGATTTTGACGGCAATTTTTTTTAAGGAGGAGGAGGGGGGGGGGTGAGCAATCAAACTTTTTCCCGCTTTTGGTAACTGTTCAATCTCAGGAGGAAACTGGCGGAATCAAACAGAAATTGGTCCCTAGGTAGACCCTATTGGGCACAGGGTCGTTCAATGTAAAACCAACAAATTTTCTGAAATTTTCGGGCTGTGTACCACAAGGGCGGATTCAGAAATGTTCCAAGGGAGGGGCGATTGATATATTTTCTTACTTGCCCATTTTTTTTTGCCATGCATCTTTTTTAACACAGGTTTACAAATGATCTGGTCTTTCATTTCGAAAAATTTCCAGATCAGAGAGCCCCGTATCCCCACCCTTTCCCTTCATATCATCAAAGATCAACAAAAATTGACTTTTTTGAACTTCAAAATCTAAAAACTGCTGGAGAAGAGTCCCTCAAGGGAGGGGCGATCGCCCCCATCGCCCCTCCCTTGTATCCGTCCTTGGTGTACCATTATTGATATTGGTGAAATGTAGCAGGTAATCCGATCCGCATCAACATTTTGTACTTCTAAACGGATTTATATTTACTTGAAAATTTTTTAGACTACTTTCCCGTTAAAAATGAAAGAAAGACGAAAAAAGTATTAAAAGTGACTTAATGCATCTAAAAAATATCGCCAAATCCAAAAAATATCGCCAAGTCCAAAAAATATCGCCAAGTCCAAAAAAAAAGTCAAAAAGAAATAAAAAAGAAAAATGAATATTGAAAATTAAAAATTGGAAAGTAGGGTATTGAGATGGGGATTTTGTGCGTCTGTCGGTCTGTCGGTCTGTCTGCCCCCCTAATAACTTTTGAATGAACATTTCGATTTGAACAAACTTTTTTTCGTTGGAAAGATCTCGGCGAGTACAGCTCATTCCCATATTTGATTTTTCGATTTGAACAATTTTTTTTCAACTTTAAGCCGTTCAAACAACGTGTCCTGCGATACTAACTTTTTAATGAACAGTCCGATTTGAACAAACTTTTTTTTGTTGGAAAGATCTTATCGAGGATACTTCATTCCGGTATTTACATTTTCGATTTGAGCAATTTTTCGTTCAATATTGGACCGTTCAAACAAGCTCCCTTCAAACAAGCCCCTAATAACTTTTGAGTGAACAGTCGGATTTAAACAAACTTTTTTTTTTTTTGTTCGAAGGATCTCAGCAAGGATACTTCATTACCATATATAAATTTTCAATTTGAACATTTTTTCGTTCAACATTGAACCGTTCAAGCAACCTTTCCCCACCTAATAACTTTTAAGCGAACCGTCCGAATTGAATAAACTTTTTTTTGTTCGAAAGATCTTGGAGAGGCTCATTCCCATAGTTCGCTTTTTGATTTGAACCATTTTCCGTACAACGTTGAACCGTTCAGAAAAAAACTTAACATTAGCGCCATGCAGGCTCAGAAAAAACTAGCTGTCGTGGCCGTCACGAAACTTTCTTCTATATCTATCTTATGAATTCCGGTTACAAAATAAAATACGTACTCGCCCGAGTAATTGGAGACAGCTACAATTTCCCAATTATCGTAATAACCCTGCAAATGCAGAATCAATGAGCGAAATTGGAAATCATTGCAAAAGCCTTGTTTAGATTAATTGCAAACATTTTATTTGTTAGTAAAAAGAAATTGGCAACAGTTAAAAATTTCAAATCATTGAAAGTTTTCAGCTGTTTTGATAATTAAATAGCGTGAAAGCGATTTTTTAATGAATTAATTTTTCGCATTGTTGACTAAGCGCAAAAATCACCCCACCCTTCCCCTGGGGCGATTGGCGCCAAAATTTAATCGATGCTTGCTTCCATATTGGGTTAGTGTTATTCCAAATTTCATTCAAATCGCAGCAATATTTCCCGAGATACAGTAGGTGCAATGACAAAATAAGCACTTTTGATTGCTCCACCCCCCTTTGAGATATTGACACACAAATTGAATCAGCACCTGTACTCAATAGGGTCTACCTATGGACCAATTTTCGTTTGATTCCGCCGGTTACTTCCTGAGATATAGCAGTCACCCCCGAGCAAAACACGTGCGATTGCTCCACCCCCCTTCGAGATATTGACAAACAAATTGAATCAGCGCCTGTACTCAGTAGGGTCTACCTATAAACCAATTTTCGTTTGATTCCGCCGGTTACTTCTTGAGATATAGCAATCACCCCCGCGCAGAACACGTGCGATTGCTCCACCCCCCTTCAAGATATTGACAAACAAATTGAATCAGCACCTGTACTCAGTAGGGTCTACCTATGGACCAATTTTCGTTTGATTCCGCCTTTTACTTCCTGAGATATAGCAATCACCCCCGCGCAGAACACGTGCGATTGCTCCACCCCCCTTGGAGGAATTCGCTAAACAAAGTCAGGTGCACCAGTTCACATGGTGGTACATATGTGCAAAAATTTTTGTTCGATTTCATGCAGTAGTTTTTGCTCTAGCGCGGCCACAAAAACTGGTCACACACATACAGACTCACACACAGACAGACACACAGACAGACACACAGACAGACATTTTCCAAAAATGGTCGAAATGGACTCAGCGCACCTCAAAACGTGCAAATCCGTCAAAATTCGACATTCGAAAATTTTCACGAAACCAATACTTTCTTCTATATATTAGATATAGAAGAAAGTAAAAATGACTGACTGTGCAGACGATTTTTTGGTAATTTATTTATCTGTTTTGTTTTTATTATTATTATTTTTTTTTGGCAGACGATTTTTTTTGTAACAAATTTTTCATTCGCGTGAACATTTTATTCTTTTTTTTATATTTAACAACTAGCAACGGATTAAAAATGAAATTCGAGACATTTTATTAACGAACGTTTTTTTTTTTTTTAATTATATAAAATGTGTTTTGATGTTCTTTGTACTTCCATTTTTTTATTTATTTTTTGAAAACGATTGAGGAATTTTTCTACGGAAGAACTATAATAGTTACATTCTCTAAAAGGTGCGACAAAACTTTATTCGTTTATTTACTTTTTACGTGTCGATTTCATCTGATGAGATTGGTATATTTTGCATTTAGAAATCAGCTTTAAGTGCTAAAAATGTATGTTTGACACAATTTTCAGTCTCAGATAATCAAGAGAATAATGATCAGATGCTAGAATGCCGATGTCTATGTACGAGAAAGTAGGCTCGTTTAGTTCTTGACAGAACTTCTTGTTATTTTACTCAGGTTGCCGTTTTTTTGCTCCGTGGAGGAACACTTTCTCTTACACAAAAGCTTAAAAATTTGCCTTGTATCCAAGATGTCACTTTAGATATTTTGCTCCAAAAATAGATATTTTTTAAAAAATCTGTCCGGGATTAAAAATTTACTACTAGATGGCAAAAGCCCCTCGACAACGAGGATAATTATACATCGTTGATTTAAAATAAAAACTTTTAACAATTGACTTTTTTGAGGAAAAAAACATTACTTTTCGCTTTTCCTATTACATGATCTATAATCCGTAGTGATTAGTAAAATACCTTGTGCAATAGAAAACGCTGCTCTTTAGTAAAATAAACTAACGATGTGCTTTGTCCTAAATTGATCCAAATACTAAACAAATTTCCAGAACTAAGAAGTGTCAACAGCGTTTTTAACAGCCTCTTGATCTCATGATAAATAGCTAAGAGGGGAAAAGTGTTTCTTTGTAGTAATGATTAAAATTTGAAGCAAAAAATCTTTTTCTCCTAATTTGATTAAAAAAAATGAACTGCTAATTTTTGTTTTTTAGACTAAACGCTTTGGGGGTATTTGCTAATAAATGACCCACTTTATGGGGTAATAGCCTTAAAAAGGTTGGGAACCACCGAACTAAATATTTGCATCATTTTATCTATTATACTACTCAACAATAAAATTGTATTTCGCTAACAAATATTTATTTCCGAAGTTTTTGCCCTGCTAAACACGAAAATCACCATACAAAATTGAAATCAGCTTGCGTTTTTAAGATACAGAGCCAATCAGGTAGTGAAATCTCAGTAATTTATATTTTCTCCGGCAGACAAAAACACCTGCCATGGAACTAACCTCCTTTCAACTTCGACTCTGTTATAGGACATGAAATCTCACTGCATAAAATACCGCACGGAGCTTCAAGAAATTGAAATTCCAGGGCATTAAATGCCGAAAATGAGTGTCTATAGCATATCCGTCCACTTCAGCTCCAGGAACGGCCATTTGGGGGGGGGCAGGGGGTAATTGCCCCCCCCCCCACCTTGCTTTGAGAAATCGATTCATTTACACATTTGAATTGTGATATTGTGTATTGTGATATTGTGTATTTCAGTGTAAGATATAAGTGGGCGTGGTTTTTGTAGTTTTCCGATGAAATTGCATTATTTTTGCGCCCTTTGACCCCCCCCCCGGAAAAACCTGAAATGACGGCCCTGTTTAGCTCCCAGCCACATTTGTTCTGTCGGGTATTAAGAAGGACTTTGTGAAAGCTATGAGCAAAGATTTTGCTATACCTTAGAGAGTATTTTCTCCACTGTTAAAACTGTAGGTTGCCCAAGGCACCTTTAAGGGTGAAACGTTAGCACCACTGGAGCACCCTCTGAAGGGGACCACTTGACTCCCTGTGTCACCCTTGAAGGTACCATTTTGCTCTTTAGATTGCTATGGGTCACTCATAGGGCTCCTTAAGACACCCATAGGGTGCCACATGGAGCCAAATGGCATCTTCAAGGGTGACATAGGGAGTCAAGTGGCCCCCTCAGGGTGTACCGCTGGTGCTGAAATCAGTGTAAGATATTTTGTAACAGATTTTAAGGACCCTTCAAACACGCACAATTATGAATAGTATCACTGTTTTTGATAGTACATTTGAAGGGGAAGAGAAAAACACCTTGGAAGCCTTTTAGAGCGTGTTAAATATTTCTAAGCAGCACAAAAGACGAAAAATAAGCACAGTTGGTCAATTAAATCCAAAAGAATTTCTGTGATCATATTGATGCAATGTACGTTAATGAAGCGCCATTTTCTCCACTTCCTCCTGTATTTTTTGCTCAAAAACTGGAACTGTGAGTGATGAATATGGAAAGAGATTCTCCTCAGCTATCTCTGCAATGGAACGCAGATATTAGGGTCGTTGAGTTGAGTTAATGCTTGCCAAATACTGCTGGGCTTATTACAAGTGATGATCCCTTTTTGATGTAAGAAAAACAACCGAAAATGAAGTGTTAACAGCAATGGGGTAAAAGCAATCACTGGTTTCTGAAAAATAAACATTGTTCAGTGAAACAGAACGTATTTATTATATTTGTTGCGCCAGATAATGTTTTTTTTTTGGTTTGAATTTACCTTAAAATTAACGGGTGGTTATTGTGAATCCTCCTTCAGCGGACTTAAGTGTATTTGGAATACAAGACTTAATAAAAAAAAAATCATTTACATGTTCGTTTTTCTCAATCAAAAATTAATACGAATTGGCATTTAAAACCAGAATACCGAAAAAAAAGTTTGTTTTGTTACGTAGTGTTATTATCATAATGTAATTTTATTAGCAACTAGCGGTACCTGCACGGCTTTGCCCGTGGTACAAAATTAAAACGTCATTTGGTAATAAATTGATATCGCAGAAAGAATACTCGATTTTAGTTATAATTCAACTGTAATTCCTTAAAACTATGATATAAAAAAGACAAAAGAGAAATTAAGAACAATTTTGTTGTTTACAGAAACCAACAGAAAGTTTACCAAAGTTTAAAAGAAGAAGGAAGTTTTCTTTCCTACTTTCCTTTCATTAAAAACAAAATAATGCATTTTTCGAAATGAAACATTTTGGAAAGAACGTTGCAATACCCCAATTTATGCGATATATTTATATAATTTACCGAGTTAAAAACCGATAAAAAAGAAAAGCAGACGATTTCTTTTCACAACAGTTAAAATATTTCATTTATAAC
>JAXGGA010015724.1:0-28384 GCA_038373865.1 Uloborus plumipes
CTTCGTGGAACAGGTCAAGGACATAATTGAAGTGAATTCGTGGTCAGAGAAGCAGGGCATTTTGTATCTCAAGAGTAAACTAACAGGAGCTGCATTAAAATATGTTTTGGAAACTCCAGATCTAAGATATGCCACTTCGGTAAATAAAGTGACCGAGGCATTATTGTCTTTTTTTAGACCAGTAGAGAAAATTTATTCAATGGTGGATTTTCATGCTTTGACAATGGAACCATCTGAAACGATATTGAGCTTGGCTCATAGAATTAAACTCGTTACTTCGAGTGTCTTTAACATTCAAAACAGAGAGGTATTTGACGAAATTTTATTGCAGAAATTGCTGTCTTCCATTGATAGTAGACTAAGAATAAAAATTTTGGAGTTGGGATTGAAGAATTTTGACGAAGCAATAAAGAAATTGCAAGAGATTACTTTACTTGAGGAAAAGGTGAAATCGTATGATACTGTCAAATTTTCGAGGGATCATGTGTTTGCGTTGGAAAAGAAAATACAGGCACTGGAAGGACAGGGTGATAACTTGAATACAAAAACGGTTGAATCAGATGTGGAAATTAAAGGGCAGGAATTTAGTGGAACGTTAAACGATAAAAACAACTCTGACATTGACTATAAAGTGAATTATGTAGAGGTGGATGAAAATAAATTTGTGCCTAGGGAGGAATCGAAAACAAAAATAATTAGGAAGGGATTTAACAAGATTGTTTGTTATTTTTGTGGTAGAAGTGGACATATCCAGAGGAAATGTTTCGATTATTTGAAATTAAGTGGGAATGAAAGACGATGGGAGAATAGAAGGTCGAGAGGTAATTTCCCTCGTTTGGGATATAACGCGTACAAAACAAGGTATAGGGGCAATTCAAATTTTGAGCCTCTTGGTAGAACTACCTTTGGGAGAACGCAAACAGGTAATGAACAGAATCGAAATAATTATTTTCTAAGAAATCGAGAGGTGAAGCCAGAATCGGCACATCAGTTTGAAACTTCGAATAGAAATAGAGGTAGAAATCACAGTCAGCTTAATTTCTTGGCGGTAGAGAGGGATAGAGCTAAAGTTCAATTCAATGATGTGGGAACGCAATTTTCGCCAGTTAAAAGCTTTGGTTTTGTGAATGGAGAGTCTATTGATCCTGATGTCAGATTGGAAGGTGTAGTGAATCGTAAAAATTCTTTGTGGGGAGAATTGGGACAGGATGTAACCGCTAGTCTAGTGGGACCAAGTGGAAGTCAAACAGGGGTAAATCCGGAATTCAGAGGAAATTTTCCACAGCCTATTCACAATAGGGTAGAGCTTGTACCTACTTACAACTGTGATTTTGTTACGAATTTTGTACAACCCAGTACATATTCATACTCGAGTGGCTCGAATGTATTTCCCGGTAATATTCCTTTTGCTGGACAATGTGTTCAAAACAATGTGAATCATGACACTCAGAATTTTATTCCGACACATAACACATCAATGTGTTCACAGCCACAGTGGACGAATGGATTCTCTCAGGGTATTCAATATTTTAACCCTGCAGTGCAAAACAATGTTGGTAATAGAAATTTCATTACACAAGGTAAAAGTAGTGATTTTGTTAAACAAAAATCAACTGGAGTAATTAAGCTAGGTAAAACTTTGGCTACGCAAACATCACCAATTAAGGAAAAAACATCTTTTCCTTCTGTTTTGGCACAGGAATTTATTCCAGCCGCTATTGTGAATGTACAATTGCAAAATACGGGTCAAAATTGATAATTGATAATTGATTGTTAATCATAATATTGATTGTTAATCATAAATTGATAATTGATTGTTAATCATAAACTTCGTTGGAAAATGCTCATATTTTAATGTGTTAAATTTTATCAATTTGTACGCTTAAAGGCTTGTCTCTAATATACATTCAAAATGGAAAGAAAATGGCCATTTTGAGACAAATTTGAATTTTGAGCGCTTTGGATTTTTTTTTTTTTTTTTTTTTTTTCTTTTTAATTTCAAAACCCCGCCTATGTGAATTCTAGAGCATCAAGGATGAAAATCCGACGAAAACTGTGGATTTGTATAAGGAATAAACATCAAATATACATACATGCATTTTTATATGGATATATATATGTAATATCTTATAATAACGTATTCACTTATTAACTTTAATTTCTGTTACAGACTTTCTTCCTGGAAAAGAATTACCTAGCAATCCATCACAGTCATCTGAAGTGCTTCTGTAATGGTAATGTGATCCTCCAAATGACGCAAGATAACAATTGCTTATTCACGGAAAATGCTGGCTAATCAATCATTCTTTGTGCTGCGCTCCCTCTAATCTCGCCGACAAAGTAAAATAATCAGAGGATTCAAAGGTGTGTGCTGAAAGTCTTAGACTACCAAAATCAGCCATGTAACTTAAGGAAGTTTGTAGTCTATTTTATTATGTTACATTTAGAGAGATCTCCTGGTTGGATTTTTAAATTGAAAAAAAAAAATCATAATTGTAATGTGAGTGATAATAAAGTAAAGCAATTGAAATTAAAGGAAGGCGTAACAGGTACGTGCCAGGCAGTATTTCGTTCCCAAGCAAGCATGGCACTCATTTTATCGACCCAAAGGGATGGAACAGTGAGTCAACCGTGCTCAGCCCGAGAATCAAACTCAATTATAACTGTCATTTTTTTATATATTAACGTTTTAAAAACACTAATTATGCGCAGAATATAATCGCTTTTCCCTTCCAGACATTCCAAGCACACACACACACACGAAAAGAATTTAAATTAAATAAATAATAATAAAAAAATAATTTAAATTTAAAAATAAATTAATAATTTAAATTGAAAAAAAATCAGTAAATAATTTAAATTTAATAATAAATATTTTAAATAAATAAATAAATTAGTTTAAAAAAATTCCCCCCCCCCCCCACACCCACCAAATTTTTGATGATGCAACTCGCGCCATAATATCCCCTGCTTTAACATACACAATAACATATAATACACTCATCATCTGTTTGTGTGTGTGTACCTGTATGAAGTTCAATCTACGAAGAAAAAACATTAATTTTTCAAATCTGAAATCTCAACAAACTGCTACGAAATCCTGAAGATTCTAAATTACAGCGACCGGTTCTAATCAGGCCCGTCATTTAGGGGGGGCAAGGGGGTCACTTGCCCCCCCCCCCTGACTTTGAGAAATCAATGTATTTACATAAAAGTGGGGGTGGTTTTTGTTGTTTTCTGGTGAAATTGTGTTGTGTTTTTACCCTTTGCCTCCCCCCCCCCTGGAAAAACTTCAAATGACGTCCCTGGTTCGAATGCTGTGGTCCATCGATTTGACGAGTACTTACTGACTGCAGTTAGAAATAACAAATGATCTTTAAAGTTTTTTTTTTTTTCTTTCAAATGGGGCTGCAGTAGAGGCACAACCTTTTGCTGACCTAGTGCGATCCCCCAATTAAGCATCCATTCTTGCACGTAGCACCAGAATCGGCGGAATGCCATTACCACGATACTTTGACGCCCAGTTTCCCCACTAGATGGAGGCACCTGGGCTCTATTCGATGCGAAACTGCACTAGGAATTTAATTTTGCCAAGAGATACTATAAGCCAAACAAGTACTCAAGGGATCTTTTACATGCCGCATAATCATACGACATGAACGCTGTCGATTTTTCTGCATCATGAAAATCCACCGACTGGAGCCGGGTTCGAACCCGCGCTTTTGGGCGTAAGAGGCCAGCGTCTTAACCACTATACCACTCTGCCGACTCTGATCTTAAAGTAGAATACAGAATTATTACAGGAATTGTATGAAATTATAACTGACGTAATTAATCATTTACAACAGGTGCTTAGTGCATTCTATTTGAAAAATATAGTATGCTTGATGAGGCCATTATTTATAGCTCTGCCTCATTATTTTTTCAGTTAGGTTAACTGCAGTCCAAGGATGGAATAAGCAAGTTGGCGATATATTGCATGGTTCTGCCTTGAGCTCTGCCTTAAAATGTACGAGTTGTACCGCACCAATGTGCGGTCTATCGCTGGTGGTCTTTCCCATTAGCTACCAGTTTTTTGGTTTTGTTTGCTTCTATAAGAAGATTTTTACCTCCAGCTCTATTACTTCCCTGTTCCATAGTGACGAGTGCTAAAAAGCACGAAACTGCAGTCCTTGGATGGAATAACCGAGTTGGCGGTATATACACTGAAGTGACAAAAGTCATGGGATAGCAATATGCAAATTTTCAGATGGCAGTAGCATCGCATAGAACAGGTATAAATGCGCAGTGCTTTTACAGAGCTTTCATTTCTGTTCAAGTTATTCATGTGAAGAGGTTTTAACGTGATGATGACCGCACGACGTGAATTAACAGACTTTGAACGCGGAATGTTAGTTGGAGCTAGACGCATGGGTCATGCCATTTCGGAAATCGTTAGAGAATTCAACATTCCCAGATCCACTGTGTCAAGAGTGTGCCGAGAGTATGAAATTTCAGGCATAACATCCCACCATGGACAGCGCAGTGGTCGACAGCCTGGACTTAAAGATCGAGACCGGCGACGTCTGCAAAGAGTCGTAAATTCTAACAGACAAGCAACACTGCGTCAAATCACCGTAGAAATCAATGTGGGACGTACAATGGACGTGTCTGCTAGAACTGTGCGGAGAAATTTGGATTTCTTGGGCTATTCCAGCAGAAGACCGACTCGAGTGCCTTTACTGACAGAACGACATCGCTTGCAGCGACTCTCGTGGGCACGTGAGCATATCGGTTGGTCCCTAGATGAATGGAAAACCGTGGCCTGGTCCGATGAGTCACGATTTCAGCTGGTAAGAGCCGATGGTAGGGTTCGAGTGTGGCGCAGACCCCACGAAGCCATGGACCCAAACTGTCAGCAAGGCACTGTTCAAGCTGGTGGTGGCTCCGTAATGGTGTGGGCTGTTTTTTCATGGCATGGACTTGGTCCTCTAGTGCGACTGGACCGAACATTGACTGGAAATGCTTATGTGCAGCTACTTGGAGATCACTTGCAGCCATTCATGGACTTCATGTACCCAAACAACGATGGGATTTTTATGGATGACAATGCGCCATGTCACCGGGCCACAACTGTTCGCAATTGGTTTGAAGAAAATTCTGGACAATTCCAACGAATGATTTGGCCACCTAGATCGCCCGACATGAATCCCATTGAGCCTTTATGGGACACCATCGAGAGGTCTGTTCGTGCCCAAAATCCTGCCCCATCAACGCTTTCACAATTATGGACGTCTATCGAGACAGCATGGCTCAATATTCCTGCAGAAGACTTCCAACGACTTGTTGAGTCCATGCCACGTCGAGTTGTTGCACTTCGCCGGGCAAAAGGAGGGCCGACACGATATTAAGAGGTATCCCATGACTTTTGTCACTTCAGTGTATATATATATATATATATATATATATATATATATATATATATATATATATATATATATATATATATATATATATATATATATATATATATATATATATATATATATATACATATATATATATATCGGGGCTACAAGGAACCCTTTTTTCAATGCAATAAAGTGTGAGCTTTAGGATGAAAAGTCATCCCAGAAAAGTAACACGGTGGAACAATAGACAGAATAAATAGCAAATAGGAGATGAATAAAACAAACAAGACGAAATGATATCTAGAGCCGAAATTATTACATAATACCATCAAGAAAAAATCATTAAACAATAAAATTTTCAAAAAAAAAACATCGATAATTAATACTGTCAAATATGAACGAAACCACTTATGAACAAATTAGCAATAAATATTCTGATGGGAAAAAAAATGTGTGGCGAAGTAATTGTAACATTTAGAGAAAGGCGGAGGGAAACAGAATAAAATAAAGATAAATCAGTCAAACAAAAAACAAAATATGTGAGAAAAATATTAAAATGAATAAATTAACTAATTAATGCAAAGATCAATAACAAGAGAAGGAAATGATAAGGAAGAAACCAGTTTTTGCAAGAAGTTTAACGTAATCAGTGTGAATTTGCCGAAATTGCCACATTTTTGATGAAAGTATGCATCCTGGTAGTTATGAAAACAGTCCTCTGACAAGTGATTTTATAAATATTAATTAGTTTAATCATTAAACATATTATTTATTATGTCAATGACTTGTGTCTTAATGTATTGGTGGTTCCTAAATAATTATGCTCCAATTATTTTTCAAATATTACGCAACTAAGTGAAAGCGACATTCCTCTGCCTAGCAATACAGCCCCTGTCATAATTTATCAGAAAAACAAATTTCAATTAGCCCTCTTTTGAACCAAAGTAATAGATTCATTTCTTGAGCAACAGTATTATAATTACACGAACATGTCAAAAAAAATGCCCGGACAGCTTCTGTATAGGAAATTACTAGTTAACAGAGAATCGCATAAAAACACATAGAGTTGAATAGTTTTCTTTGCTACGTTTTTATTTTGATTTTCTAAGGTAAGTTTGCTAAAGGGGGCTATAGTTAAGCTTTAGTGGTTTTTTATAATTTTTGGTTGGGTGTATTTGGCTTAGTTTCTTTTATGTTGAATTTCACACATAACACGTTCAAGTGCAATTCATTTGTCAGATAAAATTTAAGTATTTTAAAGCGCGATTTCAAAATTGTAACTTCTAGGCCACCTTTGAAACAGAGTGTTTCAAAGGTAGCCCAGTTGAAATCACTTGTAAAATGAGAAAATATTATCGACTGACCGTTTTTTATTCTTATTAGAGGAATGATACCCACCTTTCTTCCCCAACAGAACTTTCCCAAGAAGTGTCTTGCAATTGAAAATCAAAAGCAAATCTTCTAATATGCTTTTAAAATAAAAACTAAATGGCATTAACAATGGTTCCTCAGTGGGAGATCACCCTCAAAAATTTCTTTTTAAAGCAAAGAATTTTACTTATGATTTGGCAAATTTGTTGACAGATGCAAGTTTTGATTTTTTTTTTTTTTTCTTTTTTTCAGCAATTGCAAATTGTTTTTTGGTTTTCGTTTGGACCTTAGATACCGGGTGGTCTTTTTTCCAGAAAAGAAGGCTGCCATCGTGACGCGTCTACCAGCCTTTGCTCCTCCAACATGCAGGACATGGTGGCGCGGTACTGGCGGTAGACGGTGCAATCTGAAGTTACCGGATGCGGGTTCCCAATAATGTGGCTTCCCACCAGCACTTTATCCAGTGTACCAAAATTGCTTTAAGGCTCCAGGGTAAAAGTTGGGTGACGTGCTCTCGGACGTACGCCACACACTTAACGTAATTCGTTGTTTCGAAAAACATAATTTGAATTCAAGATGTTAAAAGTTGATTATTTTTGTTTCCCTCATTCTTTTTTTATAAGTAACAGCTGACACTGTTCATTGGAAAACAATTTTAAAAGAAAAAATAAAATTTTTGCTTAAGAAGTCAATTTTTCATGACCCTTTTAAATTATTATTTTTAAGACTAGGGGGCTCCGCCCCCTGCTCGCTTCGCTTGCCCACCCCCGTTCGTCGCCTGCAGCAATTCGATCACCAACTCACTTCTGGTGGTTTGAAGCCTAAATCGACTATATGCCACCAAATACCGCGTCCCCGCTGGAAAAGAAAATAATGAAGTACGTGAAATTTGCGACTGCGGTCGAAAAATTAATTTAAAAAAACGAATTCGAAATTGAGAAAAATGGCTCCGAGGTGCAAATCTATGGGGCTCGAACAAATTTTGTTTCAAAATTCAAGTCTGTAGGTGCTATGGGGCCGCCTGGACACAGGCCAGCCACAAACATCCTTTCACAAAATCTTTGATCTTACCTTTTTTTAAATATAATATACGAGCTGTCGCGTTCGGTACAAGTAGCTGGTTTTTCGTGTAATGGCTTTATATCAGTTTCCTTACTTTCACGAAAAAGAGAATGATAAAACTTCGCTGCAGGTGCAGGGACGTTACAGCTCTCGAACGATAAATCCATCAACACATTGCTCAGACACGATTCTCGAAAACACATTTGATAGATTGCGACCTTCAGGTCCAAATGAAAATAGTTATCAATTCATCAAAATATAGAAAAAAAACTTTCAGCTGAGAAGAAAAAATTAAGGATTTCACATTCCCCAGTATTAGAAAGGAAGCATTCCTTTAATGTGCGTTTGTTAGGTAAGTGGGATAAGCTGAATTCCAGGTTGAGCTGGCTACCCTATGAAGCCAACTTCGAAATAAATGAAACTTCGTGTAAAATTTAAGTTTTAATAAAATTTTCTTTGCAAAGGTGCTTTTTTTTTTTATCTCTCTTGAGTCTTTTCTTTCATTCCGATCAACTTCACATTTTTTATTTTTGAATGCCATGAAGATATTTAACTGTTTTCAACTAGAATCTACAGATGGCAGCACTAATTACAAAAGAAAAAAAAGTTAATGCATGCAACTTGCCTGAAAGGGAAACGAATCCCTTTAGCACCAGCCAGGACCAGATATTTATGAAAATTTCTTACTGTATTACAGCAAGGGCGGATACAAGGGGAGGGGCGATGGGGGTGATCGCCCCTCCCTTGAGTGACTCTTCTCCAGCAGTTTTTAGATTTTGAAGTTCAAAAAAAGCAATTTTCTTTGATCTTTGATGATTTTTGGGAAAGGGTGTAGGGATTCAGGGCTCTGATCTGGAAATTTTTCGAAATGGAAGACCAAAACATTTGTAATCAACATGTGTTGACAAGGATGCATGGCGAAAAAAGTGGGCAAGTAAGAAAAAAATATCAATCGCCTCTCCCTTGGAACATTTCTGGATCCGCCCTTGTATTACAATCGGCGTTTGTCATAACGACCACTTGTAATGACCATCCCATTTTTTTTCATGACCAACTTTTTCTCTGTATACTCTATGTTAATTTGTTTTCGGTATTTCGCCTTTTCTGTATCGTCTAATCCAATTTTGTGACCAAATTCAGCAGACACTATTTCTTTCATTTGTCCAAAATAGGACATGCTTCTAAATTTTTAGTTTGAAATGACATAGATTACCATTTAAGAACAAAATGCTTTCTGTCTTCAGTGTTCAGGGCAACTTTGACAGGGGGAGAGAAGGAATTAATGTATCATCTTCCGATGAAGAAGGTTGTAACGATAGCTCCTATTACAAAAAATGTTTCTTATTATCGTATTAAGATTTTAAATTTTTTTCTTGCACGGCAAAAAAACGCTGGACACTACATATCATTCAAAACTAAAAAAGAAAATTGTGTTTTTCAAAAACGCAAATACTCTCTTTATTTCTGATCCCCCCCCCCCCTTCAGAAGATAAATGATTTGTAAACAAATGATTGTTGGCATGCAATATTTTTTCCCCTACTTTTCCTTACAAAAAGTCTGTGTTTATATTTTGCATTACTCTAAACTTTTAAAATTCCAATGCAAAAAAAAATGAGTACTAGTTGAAATCTTCAAAATCGCCGATTTTCATGAAAGTACTAAATAATGAGTCATTCCAGCGAAAATAGTACAAATCATGTACAATCATCAAGACTTTGGAATTTTTTAAAATCAATTTTTATAATGACCGCCCATTCAGTGTACTTTTTATTGGTTCTCAATTTAATTTTGTGCTATCAAGTATCAATTGATTAGGTATAATCCATTTAGAAAGGATACAAAAAAATTGTCTTTGTCAGAAGAAGGAGAAAATGACGTGTCCCAGCTTCAAATTGCTAGAATTTTAAATGTGATTTAAAATTAAACTGAAATGTAACAACAAAATAAATGACACTGCACTGCACAAAAGATGCTTCTGACACCATTTCTGCAGTTTATTACGCAAATGAAAAAAAAAATTCCCAAAAAACACTATTATTTATCCATGAGCCAATATTTAGAAAAGTGCCAATTTGAAGTTGGAGTTTTCTAATAAAAAAATTTTTTTGCAGAAAAAAATTAATATTGGATTCTAAGTCTAAATTGGGTCTAAATGCAAGAAAATAAAAGGGGGAAGGTCAAGGAAGTTATTTACCCCCTCCTTAGATTACTCACTTTTAAGCCGTTACAGATCTAATGAGTGTTACAAATCTGATGTTAACATGAGCTACATATTTGAGTATATGCTTTCAGTCTTCGTTAACATCTTTAAAAATGATATCATTTCCCTGCATTTTTAACATAGAATTAAGATAATTATATTAAAATATATATATTAGGCTAAAAAATCAAATTTCATTATAAAAAAACATTTCTTGGAAATAAAAATGAGCGATAAGGTTTTTAGACAAAATAATTATAAGATTGCCAAATGCAAGCTCATAAAACATTTGTTTTGTTTTGAAACAACACTCAACTTCAACTTTTTTCAATACACAACTCAGCTGCTTGCTTTTCTTAAATTAGTTGCAGGAAATTTAATTTCTTGATCAGAAGTTAAAATTTAGCATGCTAGTTATTATCTAGTTATTTAGCGAAGTTATGAAAAATTGAAGCACCAAAAAAAATATTTAAATAAAATAATAATAATTAATTAACTTAATTTCTGCAGTGTCAATTTTTCTTATTTTACTATTTTTAACTTCTATTGTCAGGTCATACAAAACACAAATAAAGCAATTGAACTAAAACTAATTGCTTTTCATTTTTTAAGAACAAAAATATTCAATATGTATGGCTAAAACCTACGATTTTTGCTTTTTAATAATTCTGAAACGTGTGAGTTAGTTCGGTAACATAAACATATTCGCTGTTTTTCAATGTTACCGATCTGACAAACTGACAAAGTTTTTTTTTTATTTCCGAGTCGATCGCGCTAAACCAAAATCAAGCACGTGGTTTTTTTACTTGTAATAAAAGACTATACTTACATTTAAAATAAATTTTAAAATAATAAAAACTGCGCGTTTTAGCGCGTGTTACCGATCTGATAACTTAAATGACACACATTTTATAAAATCACTTTAAAATACCTTACCTACAATTTTAGATGCAGAAATGCAAATTTTTAATTCCGATGCGATAAAACATCCCACCAGGTACTCAGTATCATGTAGTATAGGTGCAGGAAATGATTTTGGGAGCCTAAACATAGATCGGAAGTTATTGTTACAGCTCTGACGGCGGAACTAGGGACACGCTTATTTCGCATCGGCTAGAAAATCAGGAATCGATTAAAACAAAAATGAAGTAAAGTATTAACAAAGGGGTAAAAATAGAATCGTTTTTTGTGCAAGTGCGTTTTTTTGGGAAGTTAGAAAGTGCGCATGACCTATTTGTATGCTAAGCTTTGCTACTTGGGACACGTTACCGATCTGATTTTTGATGTATAAAAACAATATTTTCTGAAGAAAGAAAAATTCTGATGATATTAGATGAAATGAAAGCAAAACTTATCTTCTTTCTGTGGAAAATTATTTTTTTTAACTAGTTATTGAAATACTAGTGAAAATTCACTTGGGACTCAAATTGGCACTTTTCTAAATATTAGCTCCCATGTCCCTAGATTTTCTATGTTTCGAATTGTCCACTCTTTTACAAGCCTTTTGGAAATAAAATAAACAATTGAATTCAATCGAATTTCAATTGAATTTTTTTTAATATAGGTAATACAACTGCCGTGATTAGCTTGCTACATTGAATTATGTAGTCAACAACCAGGATGAGCTTAATTCTTTTCTTTTGGTAGTTAATTTGAACTGTTGGATGTACGTCCACACTGTTACAGTCGATTTCATGATGAAAAAAATAGATTTTTTCTTGTAATTGCTGACAGACTTACAGTTTTAGGCTGTTTATTCCACTTTATGCTTGTTCTGTGATTCTAACTTTTCTTTGTGATTATGAAGATATTTTTAAAGGCTTATTTGTCCACTCTGTTACAAAGTGATCAAAATATTTAAAATCCTTTCATAAATGAGTCATGCACTAGTTATTTACACTTCATTATACACAAATAAATGGAAACCCAATTAAAAAAATATGATCAGTTGGTGGAAATTATTTAAATTGATAATCTTAAGTAAAAAGCTTCAGACATGATTTGTACCATGTTCGCTGGAATGACCCATATGCGTTATGCATGTGTAGTATATCTTTAAAATATTCTACCTCTTATAGCAACCGTTCGTTTTAAAGACTTTTTCTGTGTGGCTGAGGTGGTCATACATCGAGCGTCGACTGCATTACCTTTTATTACATAACCCTGACCTTCCTAAAGCTAGCGCTTGCTCTTCAACTAATTGAAAATAGTTAACTTCCTGTGCAAACATCTAAAAAGGTAAACAGTAAGAGAAGAAACGTGAAAAGAAAAAATTTGAAAAACATGAAGACACGTGTTTCGGGGTTTCAAGGACCCTTTTTTTCAATGCGTACATACTTATGAACAAAAAGGTCACACTTTTCTACCACGAAAAAGGTATTCTTTCAAACACCAAAACAGTATCTGAATTTTTCAGCAAATTTGTGCCCCTTTTTCCCCCCTTACTAGTATTCTGTCTCTCAAAGGTGTTGTTCACACCTTATTTCGTTGATTCTACCTTCTATCACCTCAACAATTTTTAATTGATAAAATACAATTTATTAGAAATGCAAGCAATAACTGAACAAAATATTATTTTTGACAAAAAGTGGTTTTGAGACGAATGACGAATGTTTTTTTTTTTTTTCAGCCACGTGGTTCGAAATTTTGTTTTCGTTCACAAGCCCAAACAAGACAGTCGTCAGCAATGGGGGCTATTTTCTTTCACTTGGGGAACAGAATCTCTTCGGCGGGACGACGCGTCAGAGCAGGTGGGGGGGGGGAGAAACTTCTGACCACAGATAACGAATGAGAATTGCTCTCTTTTGAGATTCCCCTTTCACCCCTCCTTCCTAGCCAATAACGCCTTCCCCACCTATCCCACGCACATCTCCTGGTAACCTTGATCTAGATTTGGCAGATTTTGGTTCATTTGGTGAAAAAAAAAGGATCTATTTCGGTATATTTTACTTGTGAAATTAATTATCATTTATGAACTACACGCTTAAACTTCGTACTTTATGCCTGTTATTCCACAGTAGGTAATTATTTATCTTCTGGGATTACGGTTTCTGGTTAAGTTATAAATATTTATAGATTAGCGCGGCATCTTTCATTTCAAGGTCAGAATATCGCCAAGTTTTGGGATATTCCGTGATTTTTACAAGGAAAAAAGTTTAGTTGAGACGTTCGACGTTCGAAGTTGTGAGGTGAGGCATTGCTGAATTATTGAATTCGACAGAACGGATTACGCTTGTTATTCTATTCCGCAACTAAGACTTTTGATTGTCTCTTTATTTATATCTGAAGTTTCGTTTTCGAAAACTTATTCCTTGTTCAGCATCATGAGCATTGCTCAAGATCTTAAAGATGAATCTGTTTCTGCTGACAAAGAAATCTTTGTCAAACATGGATCATTTTCTTATCTTGTTAAGAACTATTCGTCGGAACCATCGGCGAAGGATGCCCCAATTCACGATGATGAGAGAGAATGGAATATATCCGTGTACCTAGACGGCCAAGAACCAGAATTTCTTAAAACTGGTTGCAGGAAACTAAACGTAAATACTAAAAGCGATTCTTTCTTCTTTTTAAAGCTGACGACTGAGGACGATGAAGATGTGATGTGGGTTAAATCCTGCAGCTCTGAAAAACAGCCTTGCATCAAAATTGCCACCGGTCAAACGAAATGCGTGACAGCAGACTCAGCAGTCAAGATATCGTCATCAGTGCGACAGGACCGTCCGAAATTGGTCACTTCATTCGATTCTAAACTAAAACAAATCAGAAAAAGAGACCAGAAGTTCGTGGAAGAGCTTTTCAGCCTTTTTGCAGTAGGCTTTTTCTTCGTCTGTGTTCTTGTACTTGCCAGTGCAATATTAAAGAGCCATAAGAAGTCCCCCATCGAATTGAAACTGAATCTGAAGAATGGCAAAACCCTTCAATCCGACCAAATGTTCATGGAAAGTGTTCTACAAATGTACGCGGTGGCTTCTCAATTTAATCTAACCGATATGCAAGAAAAATGTGTTGAATTTCTCAAAGATTACACGGAGCCAAATAATGTGCTACAAGTGATAAAAGCAGCTCACGAGGTCCAGGGAATTGAAATCAAAGAATTCGCCAAACAACTGCTGCCTGAGGATAAGTCCATTCTGCAGAAATATCCAGAATGGTCAGAAATTTCTTCAACGTTTCCAGAATTGAAAGCGGAGTTTGAAGTGGAAACCGCCGTAGTTGGAAGATATCCGGAAGAAATGTATGTTGAGGAAGTGTCTGAAAAAGTAATAGATATGCCTGGGGAAACTAGTGAACAAAAGTCAAAATACTTTTTCAATATACTATAAGAAAAAACCAAAGGTATGTTACTAATAAACAATGCATCTTAAGCAATCTGCTTTATCATTTTGATTTATTTATTTTTCATTTCTTATTGGAACTAAATAATGTTTGAAAACATTTGCAAGTCAATAACCAGAATCATTTTACTTTCTTCTGTGAGCATGAGCAATAATTTAAGAATTGCTCTCTTTCTATTCAAAGTATGTGTTATATTACTTTAGACTATTATTAACTAAAATTGTCTTATGGTATGAATACAATATATATTGATCGCGAAAGGTAATTGAGGGATTGAAAGATTGCATGTGCTGTTTTTAAATTTGTAAATGAATTGATAAAATTATTATTTCATTGCTTACAACTAATTTGTCTTTGTAAAATAAATACTTTGTAAATTAATCACAGCCTAATTGCATTTATTTATTTAAGATGTTTTAATGGAATAATTACAAAATAAATCAATAATTCTTCGCCATGAGAACAACAGCAATGAAATTAAATATATCTTTGTTTTTATAACAGTTTTAGAGATGGAAGTTCTTCTAGATAAAATATTGCTGAAAAGTACTAACTCATATACATCACAAAAAATGATATGATATGAAAAAAACGTCCTTTGTATCTGGTTTTAATTATGAATGAATTATCTTTTAACGCTGATATTTAATTTTTTTAACATTGCAAAGGAAAGTACTGAATCAATAAGCTCAATATTTATGTGATATTGAACGGATGATATGTATTTATTTCAATTATTTTTTATTGATTCTTTCAATCAACCTAAAAGACTAATGAAAAAATATACTTACAACAACAGAAGTGTTGTAAATATTACAAATTGTTCTTTTAATTCGGCTGTACGTAACTAAATGTCGGTGCTTTAGTTAGTAATTTTTGCTGACATTTTCTTCACCTCATCAAATTTTATTATGCTAGTTTTATTAAAAATTTTGTCGCGAGAAAAATGCAATCGTCAAAATAACGCTTTTTGCATATTATTTTATTATTATAATTATTCAGTGGCGCCGTTTATTGAAAATCAGTGGCGATGCTCAAACACCCAGTCCAAGTTTAGAACGGGGCTGGCGTGAACAAAAGAAAATTTCATTCTGTATCTTTTCAACAAAAAAAAACTTAAGTCTCCCATCGAATTAAAACTAAATCTGAAGAACGGCAAAACTCTTCAATCAGACCAAATGTTCGTGGAAAGTGTTCTACAATTGTAAAAATTCTGTTTTCTATTCAAAAAAATTTTTTTCTTGTTTTAACAGAAATATTTGATGAAAAATATCAACATTTGCTTCCGTTTTTGACCATAAAATGTATATTTCTACAAATTTAGAAAAATAACATAAGTATTTAAGCAAGTAACATTTTATCAGAATATATTAGTGAGAACCATGGGTTGTAACAACATAATACTGCGATTGGTTCTTTTGGCTATACTTAACTAGGTATTTTTAGAAAAAGAAGAAAAAAAAGCTATTTAAGAGTTAATATTTTTGCAGGGTAAATAAAAAGAAACAATAAACTTATTTCACTATTTTTAAAACAGTAGTATAAACAGAAGGTATTTGCAGAAGCACAGAAAAATATTAAATTACACTCGACAACACGCTCACACTGCTCCTAATACTCATAATGGATTTTTAAAGAACTCGACTGAATAACCATGCAACTTTGAATTTTCGTCATTTGTTCTTTTTCTATTACGAAATGCATGGGTCACCAATTGAAGTGGGCTTTTTCAAAATTTACGACATATTGCAAGCATTTATTTTAGAAACTAACTAAATATTAAATATTTTGATCAATACTAAGCCTAGAAATTAGTATTGATCAATTTTGTTATAATATTTAGTTTGTTACAATATTTAATATTGGTCAGTATCTGATACAGTAATTGCTATCTTCCTTTTCTGACAACTTATCAGGTGTTAGAAATAAACTGAACTTGAATTTTACACCCTTTTTTTTTAAATAAAGATTAGAATGAGCAATAATTATTCCAATCTATAGATTCAGTTCAATACCAATTAAAAATATAATATCAATTAAAAAATTTAATATTACAATGCTGTTTCCAAATTTGAGGAATAAGACTTTTTTAGGAGGTCACAAGTGACCTCTCTTCAGGACTTACCTGATTCTGTGAAAGTGAAAGTAAGTGCACAATTTTTGAATAGAGAATGATATTAAAATAATTCTCGAAAAAAACTGGGTTTTTGATCAAAAACTAAGGTGGGCGGGGCTTTTTCGGGAAAACTCGGGTTTTTTCAAAGACTGGTGCATCCGTCATTTGGGATTGACCTGAGGTTTTTAATTTTATTTTTTTTTTTTTGCACTTATTTTCCCTATCCATGGACATAAATAATGTAAACCAACAGAAAAATCTGCTCAATTAAACAGAAAAAATTAAAAAAACAAAACTGAATTAAATATTTTTTTTCTTTGAAGATTTCTATTCGACATGTCTTGCTCTTCTGTCTCGCTGAAAAAAGTCTTGATCAAGAAAGAGCAATGAATCACACCGATAAAATAATTCATAAATTAACAAGCGAAAGAGCAAGATAGTACATAATAATGATGATTTCTTGTATATTCCAGGATTATTTCTTAAAATCAGTGTTTTAAATGAATAGCCAGAGTGGTTGTGACCTTCAAATGTTTTCGGTGTAGAAAAAGCGCATAGGATACAAATATCGTATACGAATGAGCAAAAAATATTATTTGACGCATGAATAATTCAGAGCAAATTTCATTAAAGGTGAGGATTATGAGTCTGAATGCAATTAAAACAAAAAAAAAAAAAAACACAAGTAGCTTTCTGTCACCGCAAATTTTTAGTTTGGTGGCTGTCCCTGTTCACAGGGGTACTCATCCCCCCTCCCAAGCTCAATGGCGCAACCCCCCCCCCCCCCAAAAAAAAAAAAAAACTTTTCACAACCCTCTTTGTGCTTTATTCTTACTTTGATTCCTCTTTTTGATTCTATTTATTTTTTTAAATATTATTTATTTGTTTTTTGTAAATTATAACTTACTTTTTTACATATTATCTTTTCTTCCCTTCCAGACATTCCATGCACTCACACACACACAAAATTAAAAAATAATAATTAATAAATAAATAAAATAAATAATTTAAATTGAAAAAATAAATTTATGAACAATTTAAATTAAAAAAATCACTAAATAATTTAAATTAATAATTTAAATAAATGAATTTGTTTAATACCCCCCCCCCGAAAAAAAAATTGATGGCGCAACTTGCGCCATAATCCCCCCCGTGTGGGCACCGCTGCTTGTTTAATATACATTTGTCAATTTATTATATTTCCTCTTATATTTTGCTTATAGTCGGTATTTTTGGGTTTACGGAGCGAACCCAAAAATATTTTGGGGGGTGCCCGAGCACCACAGCAGTCCCGCAGTCGGCGCCCCTGTTATTATTTATTATTTTAGTCTGCACTGATGCAAAAGAAAAAAAAATGGCTACTCATATTAGTGTCGGTGAAAACATTCATCATCAAATGTGATGGCTTAAATATGTTGGACTTATTTTTGAAAGAATTTTTTGGTAAAAGATATGTATTTGTGCAAACAAAAGACAAATGCTTGTCTTACATGTTGGGAAAAATCGCTCTCATTTTAAATGAAGATTTTTTTTACATATGATTTGATTCTATTATTTCGTTTAATGAAATGGATTAAATTATAGCGTATAACAAAATATTGCCGAACATAGAATCTGATGCACTCACATGAGGAACATTACATTCACCTAAAGAAAATGATTTATATTTAAGTTTTAATCTTTCTTTCTTTCTTTTTTTTTTATCCACTTCAACAAATTTTTAAATAAAAACTTCTTTCAGAAACACATGCAGACTATAATGTATTTTTTAATTACAGCAAGCCATCTATTATTATTTTTCATACCTGCTTTTAGTAAAGAATTAACAGAAATCCAAACACATAAGCCCTCAGAATTTTTTTTAAAACAAAAATAGTATCCCCCCACCCCCGCAACAGATCAAACCTGCCTTCAAAATTGAAAATCAAGAGCATATTCATTTCTCTGGGTTCCCCACTGATCTCCCAAAAACTTCTTTATCAAGCAAAATTTTTGAAAAATTAGGGAACTTTTTTTTTAATGGGGCCTAATTTTTCTTCTCATTAAATGCGGGTATATGTCATGGGCACCAGCAAAATAATATGCAGGGGGGTTCACTACAACTAAAAGAAATTTGCTGGAATAATTCCCAAAAAGCTTTTTACTTAAAAAAATGAAGAAAAAAATGAGCGAAATAATTTTTTTTGTATAATTTTTTTTTTCGGCCCAAAATAGCATTAAAAACAATTTTTCCCAACAAAATCCAGGGGGTGCGAGTACACCTCCGTTGTTCATTGTATGCGTGAACACTCGTATTTTATCATTCTGTATTACGCTGGTAAATTGGGAATCTCACCCCACCCCCAACCAAAAAAAAAGCTTTTTTTTTTTTTTTTTAGATAATTACTCGTAGCTCTCGATCTGACTGTTGTTTCACATCATTACGTAATTTAAGCAGCGTAACTTTTTTCTGAAATAACTTAAAATTCACTCAAACATACTGATAAAATATTTGTGACTTACAGCGATTGGGAACGTTTGGCACATTGAATGCAATGCACCCTATCTATAATCTAATTTATTTTTACATTGAAATATTTTTACATAATCAATCAATAACACATCGTTTTAAAATTTTTATAACTTGAAAGGAAAATTTTCAAATTTAAATATACCTTTTTCGTTTAGGCCACAAAAATTAACCAGTAAGCCTCAGTGGCATACCCAACTAGGGTGTAAAGCAGGGGTCAATCTAGAGAGGAATTAGGTCCGTTAAAGGACCCTCACAAAATTCAGTCACTCAAGAAGGGACCTTCACAAAATTCAGTCACTCAAAAAAGGACCCTTCACAAAATTCAGAAACTCGAAAAAGGATCCTTCACAAAATTCAGTCACTCAGAAATAGACCTTTCACAAAAATCCCACACTCGAAAACCGACTCTTCACAGAAATCCGAGTTTAAACAATGATCAGGAATATTTCTTGACGTAACTATTTTTCACAATATGACGAATTAGCTTTCACTAAATTCCAAACTATTTTTCACAAAATTCCGAAAGCAGCACCTTGGTCAAATATCCTTGATTGACCCCTGTAAAGGGAACAGAGTACCGTAACCAGATTGTTATTTCGGGACGGATTTTATCAAAACATTTCTCACGCGAGATCTATATATGATAAACAAAATTTGATTTCATGTTCTATATTCCATTGTTTTATGTTACAGTAGATGCTTAAGGGGCATTAACATGAACGACCTAGTTAAAAAGGTGTAGTGTTGTGTATGAAATTATATTTGCAAAAACTACAATTAAGATAAATACTGCAGATAAATCAATTAATTTATACCATCATTCAAAATGATAATTTCATTTTTCAAATGAAATTGAAAAGAAAGTAAGAAAGTTGAAAACAAAATAGTAATAATATTTTGTTTCATCAAAAAAGAGCATTAAAAAGCATTTTTTAGAACAGTTTTGAAAAATTTTGGAGAGGGTTTGAACCCTTAAAAAATAAAAACCCACCCCTTCAATACGGCCCTGAAAGGAAAGTATGAAATTCCCAAGATTTGCGCTCTATTATTACTGACAGGGACACCAAGTTTTGAAATTAGGAAATGCTCAAATAAAAAATGGAAGTTATGAAAAATGGATGGTTGGATAAGAGGGCTTGATTTCAAAGTGTAATTTGCATGTGCTAGACATTTTTGATGAGAAATCCTTAATGGAAACCATCAAATTTTGTTGCATTATATGCTTCTTTCTGAAATTATTAGGGAGAATTTATATCATTTTTTAGTCGTGAAAACATAAAAGAAAATGTGGGTTTGCCAAACCAGGGTTCGTACTTCCTTAAAAAACCCTTAAGAAACCCTTAATTTTATCAAGCAAAATTAAGGTCCCTAAAAAACCCTTAAAAAATCCTTAATTTTAGAAAATTTCCTTAATTTTTAAAACACTGTTTCAATTATTTTTTTTCTTTTTTACCATAAATTAAAAGCTGGAGTCACTTCAGCGTTTACCTGCCAACTTGTACGTTTTGGCCGTACAATGTACGTTTTTTGCATTATTTTACGATCGTACGGAAAAGGTGTAAAATCGTACGTTTTCTACAGATTTTTCATCTATTCCAGTGTTTTTTTTTTTTTTTACATAACTAAATTTCAGCTACTAGGCTTCTTTAAAATCCATCGATACATGTGTTAAAACGCGAGGGAGAGCCTAAACGTCGTCATATTTCAGCGCTGAGCGTGTACTTCGCGGAAAACTGGTTCATGTGATTGAGACTGCAATCCTTTTGCATCGTACAAATATTTTAATGTTTGCGAAAGTTTTAGGTTGCATAAACAAATGCTACCTTAGGTTATCACATTTAATTATTTATTTTAGTAAATTTTTAATTTTTTCCTCCCCATTTTACATGTTACATTTTACCCGCGATTCTGGTAAAATCGCTTCGTTTGTTTGACATTTCAATCCTTTAACATTTTGTCAATTGCTTCCTGTGTTGAGATTTCGGCCCTCTTTCATCTTGAAAGTATTTTAATATTTTTGACAGAATACAGAAAATATTTATTCAGAACATACTTTACCGAAAATTGTATAACTAACTGAAATGAATTTATTCAATTGAAAATCTAAGGAAAAGTTAAAATGGTAATTAAAATGAAAGAAAACTACTGAAAGTGACAGTGATATAATTACAATACCTTATTTAATGTCTAATTTTAATTAAAGAATTGATTATTGTCTTATGTTAGTACAGTTTCATAGGGGAAATTGTAAGATTTTCTAAGAAGACATGTTGGCAGATATGGCGAGTGTTATCCAAGGTTTCTTTTTGCCCGTTATACCTATGCGGTACAACTCCACTTTGTTATACATCTCAGTAACTTCAACAGACACATAACAACTGAACTCAACTGATTTCTCTGTTTATGCCTAGGTGATGGAGGAAGAGACGCACGTGTGTTGTGGAGTTTTTTGTGTTTTGAAAATAGCAAGAAGTAGATGAATAAGTGCGTTAGAAATAGACGTTGAAAACTTAAAAATTTCTGCTAAGAATCTCTGTGATGCTGAGGTGCCCATCCCCCCAAGCTCAATGGCGCAAATTCCCCCCCCCCCCCCAAAAAAAAAAATTCCCAACCCTCTTGTCCTTTTTATTTTTTATTTCTACCCCTCTTTTTTATTTTATTTATATTTTTACATATTTTTTAAAAATATTTATTTTTTTAAATTATAACTATTATTTTTTATCTCTTAGTAATTTTTTAGAAGTACTAATTATGCGTAGAACAGAATCGCTTTTTTTTCTCTTCCAGACATTCCAAGCACACTCACACACAAAATAAATAAATAAATAAATAAATAGAAAAAATAATAATAAAGAAATAAAAGAACTAATTTAAATTAAAATATCAATTAATGAATAATTTTCATTAAAAAAATCTGTAACTAATTTAATTAAAAAAGCTAATTAATCAACAATTTAAATGAATAAATAAATTAGTTTTAATCCCCCCCCCCCAAAAAAAAATTTTTTTTGATGGTGCCACTTGCGCCATAATCCCCCTTTGTGGGCACCCCCGCTGTGATGAAGGGGGAAAAGAACAGATGTTCAGAAATTTATTAAAGCAAATGCAATTAGAAAAATTGTTCATGAGAAGGAGACTGAACTAAATAATATTGTTCAAAAAATTGAACACAAAATAAGTTTAAAAAGTTGAACCATTGTTGCATTATTTTTAAAGTGTTTTATAGCAAAATTGTATTCCTAAAGCTATTCAAATATTTTCCTATGAGTCCTTAAAAAATTTTGGGAGCCCTTAAAAAGTCCTTAATTTTCATTTTTAAAAATAATTATGAACCCTGCAAACATTCAAAACAGTTCAAGTAAGATAGAACTGGAATTTTAATTTCTGTTCGTCCGTGAAAGCCGCGCCTGGCACTCTCGAACAGTTCCAGTTAAAAAAGGGTAAATGGGTTGTGGGTGATAACTTTCCGAAGTTTTCAATTTAAAACTTGCATTTGCTCGAGTTTGGCTTGTGTAAATGTTTGTTCTCACAAATATCTCCATTATTCTTAATTGATATCTATTTTTGCAATTTTTGTTACTAAATAAAAAAAAATCAATAATTTAAACAGCTGAATAATTTGAACATTAAATTGAAGAAAGATGAAAACAGTGTTTGTTTTATATCCCCAAATAGAAATTCTAGAAATTGTAGCTTTCATCACAATATGCATCCCTCAAAATTAATTTCTGGCTACGCTACTGGTAAGCCTCAGGGCATAACTTTTTGCCAGTGTCACTTTCATTGTCGGTGTGCGATATGTGGAAATAATTTTTTCATTTCGTTTTCATTCACTATAAACTGAAATAAATCTTCAGGAATTAAAAATATAATTTTGTAAATGGAAAAAAAAATCAAATTGAAATTAAATTTATTTCATTTTTAAAAAAAAACCGACAAACCGACGGCACTTTTTTGATAGGTAAATTTTGCTGCATCTCGGGATTCATATTGAAAATTTTCGAATGAGATGCCGCTGTTCACCCCTCAACCCCCCTCGTGGATGCATCACTTAATCTATTTACAAAGCTGATTCATCATTTAAAAAATAAAATTAACTTGAGCAGAATCCATAATATGAATTCGCTCTTTTCCTTCTTCTTTTTTTTTTTTTTTTTTTTTGTTAAAAAAACCCTCCCGAAGAAAACTGAAAATAAGTTTCAGAATTTTACTCAATATTCAAGTTCAGGGGTCAGTCAAAAGTTTTCCACCACTCTTTTCTGACCTTGAAGTATGCAAGGAAGGACAGTACTGGATGAGAAGATTTTTTGTTCGGAAAACCACTCGGATAGTTCATCCCCTCTCATCAACTTTCAACAGGTGTTTGTTCACCCTATCTATTGAGTGTTGAAAACCGGTCAGACTAGACCCCTGACCTGACCTTGAATAGGGACACGCACAAGGGCTATGGATAGGACCCAGCGGGGGCTGACAGCTGACCACCTGTTCCCGGTTTAAAAGTCCTTAATTGAAATGGAGATCATCTCCGAAGTTACCTGCGGCATAAAAAAGTTGCTCCCAGGTTCCGATTTTCTAAGGCCTTTGCCTTTGGCTCCTATAGCAAAACCTTGCAAAAAGTTGTTTTATTGGGAATAGTGCCGGATTTACGATATCGCAACCGCGAGAAGACCCAACAATGCACTTGCATTAAGTAATTGATCTATTATGGAGGATGCACCGACTATTCGGGTCTGAATAGTAAACAAATTTCATATTCGACAATATGCACTCAAACACCTAATTTTTGAAACAATGAATGACAATTAGAGAAAAGTACCAGTACAAAACTAATTCAAATTGTTTTTTTACAATGACCGCACGGTGTCGATTATACGCTTTATTGGCGTATCACGGCTACCGCGGATAATCCGGAAAACGTTCCATATTTGGGGCAGATTATACAAAAATTATCTTAGCTTAAAAGCGATTGTATTGTACAAGAAACCTGATACAAATTGAAAATATATGCAGTACGTACATTTAAAATTTTTCGAATACATTTTTTTAACTTTAAAAAAATCATTCATTTTCTGAATTTTGATTTTTTTCCTCTCAAGATATACAAAAAACGATGGGGGGGGGGGGGGGGGGGGCAGGGGCGTGCTTAGAGTTTTAGCGGCCCTGTGCGAAATTTGTTTTAATAGTCCGAGAAATAAACATTTTTTAAATTTATTTATTTCTACTCTCTCATAAAACATAATACATTTAAATTATTAGACACCGCAATATGCACCAATCCCAACACATAACAAGAAGTTCTGTCAAGAACTAAACGAGCCTACTTTCCCGTACATCGACATCGGCATTCTAGCATCTGATCATTATTCTGTTGATTATCTGAGACTAAAAATTATGTCAAACATACCTTTTTAGCACTTAAAGCTGATTTCTAAAAACAAAATATACCCCTCTCATCAGATGAAATAGACACATAAAAAGTAAATAAATGAATAAATAAAGTTTTGTCGCACCTTTTAAAGAATGTAACTGCTACAGTTCTTCCGTAGAAAAATTCCTCAATTGTTTTCAAAAACAAATTAAAAGTACAAAGTACATCAAAACACATTTTATCAAAGAAAGAAAAATAAAGAAAAAAAAAAAAACTCGTCCGTTGATAAAATGTCTCGAATTTCACTTTTAATCCGTTGCCAGTTGTTAAATATAAATAAAGAATAAAATACCCCCGTGAATGAAACTATTTTTGTTACAAAAAAAATCGTCTGCCAAAAAAAAAATAATAATAAATAAAATAAAACAAATGAATAAATAAACAAAAAATCGTCTGCACAGTCAGTCATTTTTTTTTTTCTGAGCCTGCATTTCCGCCATGTTTGCGGAGTCGGAGTCGGAATCAGAGTCCTCACAGAAGATTATTCAGAAAAGTACTTTACAAACATTGCTTATCAAAACCATTTTCTTGCAAACTTAGTTTGAAGGAAATCCGACTTTAAGTTCAGGATCAACATTCAACTTCAATTCCCCGTAGGCGCTAATGTTAAATTTTTTTTCTGAACGGTTCAACATTGAACGAAAAATAGTAAATAATGGTAAAAAATTAATAATAAATGGTTAAAAATTAAATATGGGAATGAGCTGTACTCGCCGAGATCTTTCCAACAAAAAAAAAATTATTTAAATCGGACTGTTTACTCAAAAGTTATTAGGGGTGACAGCTTGCTCGTGCGGTTCAATGTTGAACGAAAAATAGTTCAAATCGAAAATGTAAATACGGGAATGAAATATCCTTGATAAGATCTTTCGAACAAAAAAAAGTTTGTTCAAATCGGACTGTTCACTCAAAAGTTAGCATCGCGGGACAGGTTATTTGAACGGTTCAAAGTTGAACCAAAAATTGTTCAAATCGAAAAATCAAATGTGGGAATGAGCTGTACTCGCCGAGATCTTTCCAACAAAAAAAAGTTTGTCCAAATCGGAATGTTCATTCAAAAGTTATTAGGGGGGGACAGACAGACCGACCGACCGACCGACCGACCGACCGACCGACACACAAATTCCCCATCTCAATACCCTACTTTCAAATTTTTAATTTTTCGATATTCATTTTACTTTTTTATTTTTTTAACTTGGCGATATTTTTTGGACTTGGCGATATTTTTTTCAACTTGGCGATATTTTTTGGACTTGGCGATATTTTTTAGATGCATTAAGCTACTTTTAATACTTTTTTCGTCTTTCTTTTATTTTTAACGGGAAAGTAGGCTAAAAACCGGAAATTATTTTGACATTTTACTATAAAATTGCTATATTGTGTGAATTAAAAATAAAAAGAAAGAAAGAAAAGACACAGACACAACCAAAATTTACCAAAAACAAACATTTATTTAGAAAAAAGAATTTCTAGAGATTAATAAATAATTAAAATAAAATAAGCGATTTAATGAGGAATAATTTTTCTAGCTTTTTGGGCAGCAAATTCATCAATTAAGTTTGAAAAATCTAAAGAAGTACAAAAATCATTTTCAATCGATATTAGTGCTAGAGCATTAGTCATAGTAGATCTTAAATACGTTTTTTAATTTATTTTAGCTTTGAGAATGAAGGTTCTGCCGAGACAACTGTAGCTGAAATAGTTAGAAAATTCGTAAATCGATAACAAAATTTAGAAAAACATTTTGGAGAGAGAGAAACTGTTTTCAAACAAATATTTAAGTGGTTGCCCTAAAAGTTTCTCTGGAATGAAATTTATAAAAACTTTTAACTCTGCGTATAAATCGGTTACATTCACATCGTCTAATTCTAACGCCAAGTTATTGCAATTAGTTATTAAATCATGCTCTTCCAAAGTTTTTAATGCTGGAGTATTGCAAAAAAATCCAAATTTCTTGTTGACGTCTTTTTTTTTTTTTTTTTTTGAAAACGCTCCTAGGTGTACATAAAAGATTAACTAGTAAGAAAATTGTTTGTTAACACTATTTCTACGAAGAGTGTTAACAGGAGGAGAAGAAATTTCATTAGTATTCATTTCCAATGATAGAGAGCTTAAATCTTTCGCTGCAATTTCAGAATTTTAAGACGGATACAAATTGAGGGGCCCTACGTCGGCATTTTTACGATGTTTAATTTTAAAATATGGAATTTTAAGCAATCTTCGACTATGTTTTCGTTAGGGTGAGGGCCCTCTATCCGGAAAAGTTTCGAAATTAAATACAAAAAAAAGGGAGGGGGGCAATTGCAGTTCGTCTTTGATGATATTTGGGACAGAAATGTTGTTCTGGACTCTTCCGTCTTCCCCGAAACATTTTTTAAATTGTAATTAAAAAAAAACGCAATTTTTAGACGATCTCTGACGATGCCAGGAGGGAAGAAGTTGGGGGACACAAACCCGAAAGTTCTCTCCCCACAATTTTCGGTATGGATTTAAAAAAAAAAAAGTAATTTTAGATACTTCGATGATTTTAGATGAAGAGAGGATTCAAGTCAGGGAAGACAGAAGTTAGAGGACACAGCCCGGAGAATTCTCTCCCACAATTTTTCGGTATTAAAGTTTAGAAGCAAAATACAAAAACCGTAATTTTTGATGACTTCGGTGATATTAAAAGAGGCTACTCAGGGGTTAATTATTCAGGGGTTTAACGGAATTAAAAGACTGAAATTTTGTAATCAAGAGATCTAAATCACGGTATGTAAGTAAAGAGTAAGTAATATAAAAAAATCTCCCCTCCCTTGAGAAATTTTTAGATCCGCTCTTGAGAATTTCAAAGTCAGTGTTTTTCAACTTTTCTAAAAAAAATAAGCTTTTTCTCTATTAACTGAACAGCAGTATTTAAGTTTATAGTAGAATTTTGCTTTGCTTTCCTAACGAAATTAATTTAAACAAGCAATTCGTATCATATACATAAAGAAGTGAGAAATTTGAAACTCAGTTTTGCATTTTGACCCCGTTGCAATTTCCGATATCTCAACTAATTTGTCATAAATATCCGCCAATTTGAAATCTAATATCTTTGATACTTTCTATTCGGCATTCCCATCTTGTGTTAGATAAAGGCTCAATCGTAACATTTTTAACATACCGCTTTAGAATGTCCCATCGCTGAGTAGAAGTAGAAAATAAGATTTATATTTGCTGAATTATTCCAAAAGACAAGTTTGCCTCTGGCAGAGTAACTAATTGAAGAATTGGCCACACCGCCAAAAGCGATTTGTATTTCAGATATTTTGAAAGAAAAAAAAAATAGTTGAAGGGAAAAGCTTTTTTTTTTTTTTTTCAAAGTTTTTTCTCTTTACGTGCACACAATTATTATTATTATTTTTTTTTTTGTAATATTTTAGCGGCCCCAAAATTTCAAAATATTTTAGCGGCCCTGTGCTGTTGCACAGTTTGCCACCCCCTAAGAACGGCTCTGGGGGGGGGGGGGTCAAAAAATAAATAATCAAAATATGCATTTCATCTTATTGACGAAATGTGGCTACAGACATACAGATGCAAAAGTTGTCATTCCCACCTTGCCCCCCCCCCCACCTCCTCTTATGGGCGCCCATGCCTTCTACCCGTGTCCCTTTTTGGTTATTGCGTCTATCGGACACAAATGTTCTGTCTGTGCACCTTTGAATTGAAACCTTTCTTTTTTCAGGATCTCTATCCACATTGTAAAATAATGCACATGTAATGTGTAAATTTGTTTCGAATTATAATTTTTTTTTTTTGATGAGTATTCCAAACTCTCATATCCCATTTGCACTCTTTTGTGCATCATTAGTTTAATCACTAAATCTGGAAGTAATTTTTCCGCCATTAAATGAACGACGATTGCTGAGTAATTCTGGCTTTATTAAGCAGGGCCGCCGAGAGCCAAGGCAGGCCCCTTGTCAGTTTCGCCTTCGTGCCTCCCCC